>JAEIFU010001477.1:0-67694 GCA_018904235.1 Lordiphosa stackelbergi | reverse complement strand
TAATCAATTGAAATATTTCACCATCATCTTTAGTGATAGTTTGCATTGAGAATGTATGGTTATTACGTTGAGGCTGCAGATATTGCAAGCTTAATGGGGTTAGGACCCCTGACAAGGGCTGGAAATATACACATATATAGAAGTGAATGTATGATTGTTGGTTTATTCACGAAATTTTCACAGCATATTCATATCGATCAGGGGAGAGTCCTAAGTCTGTGTTTTAAAGTGGGATAAAATGGAATGAGAAACATAACAGAAACTATTTAAGGTATAATGCTTGGTATACTTCTCAACAAAGGAACTGGCAAAACAAAAAATTCCATAACTTTTGACACCAAAGGCCTTTTTTGTTCTGGCGTTGCCTTTTTGAGGTGTATACTAAGCTTGGAGTGTGGTTTGATGGCATGAAGTTTGATAATTTCGCGAATCCGAACCTGAACAGCTGAACCAGTTCAAAAGTGGTTCAAAGCCATATCTCAGAAATTATTTAATTCAAATTTCTTCTGTAGTTTGGCTGGATCCAGATCGTCTCAAATGAAGTTGACAGCCATACATCAGAAATTATTTCCAGATATAAATTGATATTTTTCCGGCTCCGAAGCAGTAGGTTCAACCGGTTAAAAAGTGGTTCAGATCCATATCTCAGAAATTATTTAAGGTTTTGCTGTTGGTTGGTTTCTAAATTTCTCGAAAAATTCGTTGGTGCTACAGAATTTCTAGAGATTTCATTTTCTTATTAAAAATCTAGTTAGAACATCAGATGTTCCAATTGAAGTTCCATCTCTCAAAACAGGGCTGAATCTCTCGCCAAAAAATTTCCCTATTTTTATTCATAGGTTTATTTGATGTTTAACTGAAATTTTTTGATTGTGCTATCTGTATTATAATGCGTTTTTAAAATATAGTTCAAATTTAAGTCATATTCTCCATAAATAAAATGCAAAATTTAAAAATTTTTGGCGCCAAACATGAAGTATAACTTGCAGTCCTTAATTCGCTGGCCGTCAAGTAAATGGCGCTACCATAGACAGAGGGAGCCACTGTGAAAAGAGCTTTGCTAAATCTCCTAACTAAACACGGGAGGTATGAAACCAACCAATAGAAATTCCTGTAGCACCTAATAATTGGAATTCGGTTGGAATTTGGTTGGAAGAGGTTTCTGTGGCACCAACGATAAAGAGGATTTTATGGGTGACTCTTTCTAAAATAATTTATAAAACAACATCATACGTGCCTGGCGATTTTGAGACTCTGTAGCACAATACCGACCAGTAAATAGAAAATGTTGGTAGGCAGTAGCTCAGATTTTTAAATGCATATCTTATTTGTTCATCTAAACCGAAAATTTAGGTTTGGAACAGGTTCCGATTTTTTAAAAATGTTTCGGTTTAAAGTTCGGTTCACAGTAAAATAAAAGTTGGTAATAAAAGTCGAAACGGTTCAGTTCTAAGCCGGTTTGCAGCCCTGGAGTAAAAATATTTGAAATAATTAATTTTTGATCCAAAACGCTTAAAAAATTCTTTTGCAAACATCTAGAGAATATCTTTAAAAATATACAAAAAATTATTAATTATTTTTCTTCTTAAGAATCGCACTTTCTCGAAGAATATAAGTTATTGGTAAAGAAAATCTATAGATAAACACTGAATTGATCTTCAATAATCGCAGTATATCATAGCTGGAAAGATTATCGGCGTTTTGAACAAGCCCATTGGTAAAATCACTCAATTTTTTATCGATTTCGAATCATCGATATCATATCAAATAATACGCCGAAACTTCGTTAAGGGGATATCTTCCTTGTGCCAAACTAAACAAAGTTTTTGGTTTGATGCTGACATTGCACGTAAAAACCCAACAAATGCAATTGTAGCAGATGCGTTTGTCACACACAAATCAAACTAATTTTGACAAATTTTCGTCAAATTAATTTGCTTGTGTGAACATTAGGTCGGACTTCAAAGCGGCAAAAAGAAAAAAGTAGGTCTCAGCATTCGCTAAGCTAATATTTGTGAAAATCAAAAATGTTATTTTAATTTTAAATAGGAGCGGCAGAGACTTAAAGTCTTGAAGAAAATTTCTTATACGACACGTTCATCATATACAAATTTTTACAACGTAATTACTAGTTTATTTCAATTGCTGTAATCTTTTAAAATAACATAGGGCAGTAGGGCAGGACACTGGGTATGAGTTATTCACAAAAAGAATTGAGGCAATACGCGCCCGTTAAAACTTAAATTTTTGTACTTTTGCTTTTGTTTACGCTTATTATGCACCAAAAAGCCTTTCATACTCAGCAGGTCCAATTTAGTAAACGTAACTTAACCAGTCCTAGCCCAGTCCAAGCTTTTATTTTCCCATCATACCGTTTAGAATTTTTTGTTACCGACGAAATAAACTTTCTTGAGTTTGAAAATGAGTCACAGTGTTATTGAAGGCTAATAGTAATTTGTAGGCAATTTACACTGCGTCTAAAGGCTGCCGCACTATGGTCCCAAATCCCAAAAAGCTGGCCAAAAGTCGAAAAAAAAAATATTGGTTTTATGCAGTGGCGTAGCGAGGGGGGGGGGCGCCGCCCCGGGCGGCAAATTTTAGGGGCGGCAATTTCTGGTGGCGCCTAGTTTCAGGGGGCTGCAAGTTCTTGGGGCGGCAAAATAATTACAAAATATATATTGATTATTCTCTTAAATTAATACATAGTGGTATTCTTGAAGGTTATTTAGAATCTGCTGTTATTTCAACACCTTGCGAGATTCTGCACTTCAAGATCTAGTAAAAAAATAAATTTTTCTTGAGTTCATTTTTGAAAGCTTTCGAGTATGTTTGAAGGGAATAAAAATCAGTGGTCTACAATGGACGAAGTAAAAATGCTGCAGTATTTAGACCTTGTGTTTGACTTAATCAAAGATGTTGGGGATATATTCCACTATTTCATTCTGCTTCTTCCTATCAAGCCCTTCCAATATATTGATTATGTTATCAAGGGCATATACAGGGGGGCGCTGATTTGTAGTATGCTTATGATACAAATGTTGTGTCAACTGAACAATAAATAAAAAAATAACGACATTTTCCATATTAAAAACCAAAAATGTCTACCTTTGAGCAAAATAAGAAAGTTGTTTTCAGATATACCAATACAGAATGAGTTATTTAATCCTTTGTTACATGGAAAAAACACAAATTCATACTGTCAATTATAAAAGAACAATTAACAAACACCAAATAATATTTTCCCGTTAATTCGTCATAGTTCGCGATTCATCGTTTTCGCGATATTTTACGAATTTTTGAGGCTTACAATACCATAGTGGACTACTTTCGATTTCTTAGGTCAAAGGCGTAATGAGCAGGACCATCTCATGTTCTCTTTCTAACCTTAAGCATCTTTGCCACTGAAATCGAACGGATTGACTTCCACAGTTTAGGTTATGTTATGTTTCCAAAAACGTAGTCCAACTCGTCCAATAAAACAGCCACCAGTTAAAACCTCTGCAGGCAGACTACAATGAAAGCTAATTCGAAACGCATTTGATATCAAACCAGAAAACTATGTTCGACCTCGAAATAATTTTTGTTTCGGTCCATCGAAGTCAATTTTTTTTTAAATTTTGGTTAAGGAGGGTATGTAAAAAACGATTCCGCGGCATTTGCAAAAAAATTTTCGCCTGCGCCGCATTTTTCTAATATTTCCCACAGTTAAAGAATTTTTCCCAATAATACTTAACAATGTCTATGATACCAACTTCAGCAAAATAATACCCCTCGAACAATTTAGGTCTTTGTCATCCCTTATCAAAATCCTGTGTACGTCCCTTTATCTTACAAAGAAGTTTTTATACAAAGAATAAGAATCACTTCATTTTAGAAAGAAGTTTTAAATGTAGAACGATTCAAGAGGGAGGGGGCGGCAAAGTTGACTTCCGCCCCGGGCGGCATAACCACACGCTACGCCACTGGTTTTATGTACTTTTAATGATTGGAATAGTTGTAGTGGTACATCTAGTTTGTATTCTGAAAATAAACCGATTTGGATTCTGAAAAATGGATTCTACTCTAGGAAGTAAGTACAAATTAAATGTATTGCTCAAAATTATTATTAATTAATGCATAAAATAGTGAATCGTTAATAAAAGTAGAGGTTTTTTCTTGGTCACATTCTGAAAAGTCGTGTTAGAACAAGCCATAAGTCAAAACTCCCATCAGATCCCAATCTCAAACAAATAAGAAATTGTTGTTTAGACAATTCTTTAAAACATATCCAAAAATTAGCTGCAGATAGCTGCATATTTAGTCTGGGTGATGATTTTTGTGCCACATTTGTCGTTACATAATATATATACACTGCTCGACAGCACTCTCCCCCAATTCACCAAACCAACTTTTTCTAAAGTATTTTGGTCCGCTGAGCACGAAAATCGATATGAAAAAAAATCTGTCAAATAGTTATCGAGATATTATCGATAAACGTGTTTTTCGACGTTACAGCCAAATCAAATACGTTTTCAAAGAAATTGTACGCCATATTGATAAATTTTTACTTCGGATTCGTGATCAGCGACCCCGAAAACCCCCGAGTACAGACTTTCAGCCAAATAAAATTTGTTTTTGAAGAAATTGTCCGCCATATTGGTTCCGCCATTATGTTTTTCTAAATTTTGACATCAGATTCGAGAAATTTAGTTATTCTTGGTACTCAGTAGTATTTGTGGAAATTGTGGAATACCGGTTTAGTTCGGCTTGACTTAGGGTCTCTCGAACCTAAAAAGAAGCACATTAAATTAAGCCAAGACCTCCCATGTGACCTAACGTGGTTTTGGCTGTTCTTCAAAGAGGGTTGTCGAAATTCGTATCGAATAACTTTGACGATATTTATGAATACTTTTGGTTTGGACAAAAAATGAAGGTTTCCAAGGGCAGAATGCCTTCAGAAAACCCGCTTTTGTGCGAACTCGATAACAATATATTCAACAAGTGTTGATTTCGATATTTGACAATCGTTCTTCAAAGCAATCAAAGCTTGTAAAATAATTAAGTTTCTTACATCGAGGTTTTCCGATATAATAATGCAACAGATTCTTAAAATTTTACAGTTTCTGCTGCAGTTAGCTTTTACTCAATATATATTGCCTTTGTTATCACAACTTAAGCTTTGTGACAGGATCGAACCAAACTTGCTTTAGGCTGTTGAACTTTAATTCTTAAGTAACGCATAAAAGTTACACAAAATTTTGTACAAATTTAAAGCTTCAAATTGTTTCTTTTCATTGGATTGCTCAGAAATTGAGCAATTGTTTTTTCTTTCTGTTCATCTTAATTCCCAATTGCTTGAACTTTACACACAATTGAGTTTGCTCGACACACAGTTGACTTGTTAAGAACATAAGCCGCAAAATTCTTTTTATTAACTTGCCCAGCTCTAGAAGTATTTTGATGCATAAAAAGGAAATATGCAAAACTCTCCCCCTCTCTCCCCGTGACCTTCGTGACATACACTACCAGGCAGCGGCAACGACACCGACACCAACACCTACCACAATTGCGTTGGCCATTCAATAAAAATGTAAATTAACTTATCAATTACAATGCCAAACAACAATAAACTGCCCGGACAGAGGAGGGCGTTGGAGTACTTACATATCGTTCTAGCTAGGCGCGTGCCCCAAACGAATTTCGTTTGTGGGCTGCCTACCCCCTGGGCATTCCGCTCGCTTCAATTATGTGGGCACTACGGCCTTCGCCTAACGGTTTTCTTATGCAAATTACCGCCAACGTTAAAATATTCGTGCTCATAATTTTTATTTCCGTTATTCAACTTTCAAGATTGTATTCCACTCTGGCCAAAAGAGCATCCGCATCCTCTGACCAATATTTGTGTTACGTTTTGGCCTAGTGGGAAATTTGCTTTGCTAATATAAAATGTCTGCCAGGTTGTCTGGCGACAATCTACGGCCGGAGAGGGGGCGTGGACATGGCGACTCCTTAAATGACATAAGTTACGACTGTCGTGGGTGCATTTCATTTCAATAGAAAACTGATAAGAACTGCGTCGCTGAGATCAAAAATTAGATAAGAGCACTATTAAAGCTGACCCTAAAGTAACAAGAATATTTATTTAGGTTAAGTGAATATGAGTGGTATTTTGTGAAGAATAATTTAGAATATGTTTTGTTTTGAATGTCTGCTCAAATCACCATACGCAGACGTGAAGTAATAAGAAGTAAAGTAAAAGTCCTATACAAAAAATTGTACGTCTGCTCTGCTAATAGGGCTTAAGGTCTATTATCTGACAAGGCACATTTTATTATAATCGAATGCCATTATTAAACTAAGACCCGCTTTTTCGTCAAGAGTCAAGTCATTTCATAAACTTAATTTTAAGGCCCGCCGTTCGATCGTCAGGAACAATGCTGTGGAATGCTAACAATATTTTGTTCTCAATTTGGAAACATTCTGCGATCAACTTATAATTTTTTGAGATCTTCCATAGGGCTTTAAAAAAATTAATTTTCCTTTGTGAACATTTCTAATCACTTTTTCCACTTTTTGATGAAAATTTTTATCTTTTCGTTACTTTGACTTTTTAAGGATGCGCATCGGTTCTAAACGGAACGAAACGCAAACAAAACCGGTGAAACGGATTGGTTCTTTCTTTTCTATCTGTATATTCACTTATAAATACATTTCAATTCCAAAAATTCCTATCTTTATTATTAAAATTAAAAAAAAAGGTGAGTGTAGCTAGCACTCACGATTCTTTGTTAGAAAAAAATGTGGTTAGGCCTAAGAGCTTATTTTCAAATCATAAGCTCTCCCAATGGTGTATAAATCAGCAAGAGCACTCTTTTGAAAGAAGAAAATTAACAGGCAGTAGAAATACAGAAAAAATCCAGATCCCACCCAGATCCAACCAAGCTTGATCCCATTTACATCCCGACTAGATCCCGACTAGATCCCACTCAGATTCTACGCTGATCCCACGTAGATACCGCCCAGATCCTACCCAGATCCCACCCATATCTCGCCCAGATCCCTTCCAGATCCCACCCAGATCCCTTACAGATCCCACCCAGATCCCAACCAGATCCCTTTCAAATCCCACCCAGATCCCTTCCAAATCCCATCCCAGATCCAGATCCCATCCCAGATCCAGATCCCATACCAGATCCCATTCCAACCAGATCCCTCCCAGATCCAGATAACCCAAATTCCGCCCTGATCCCGCCCAGATACCACCTAGATCCCATCCAGATTCCACTCAGAGCCCAACCAAATCCCACCCAGATCCCAGCCAAATTCTAACCAGATCCCAGCCACAAATACCACCAGATCCCACCCAGATCTTTCCCAGAACCCACCCAGTTGCCCCTTTTCAGCATCTATCCTACCTCTTCACTTCCCCCATCTGCCAGTCCTCTTATGGCTGTGTGTTTTTGCCGAAAACTCCCAAACAACAACACAAAATAGGAATGACGTCAGCGTCACGTGAGGCTCAAATCAAATATTACTCCAAACTTCTTGTGTGTGTGTGCCGAGCCACTGCACAAAAAACACAGCAACATAATATGGTTGCCGTCAGTGTCACGTGACGCTCAAATCACATTTTACCCTACACTAAAATCGTCCGTACCGAAATCACATCAAAAAAGTGGAAAAAAATAAAGTTTTCATTTCGATTTAAGCAACACAGAGCCAAATTTAGTTAGGCTTAAGTGTGCTGTTACAGTTATAGTATGTACTTCTGGATCCAATCTCTCACAAACGGGTTGTCCTGTTAATACCACGATATAATAACTACAAGGTAGCGCAGTGCGCGGCTTGGATATTCTCAGTCGGACCTAATACTTCCGGTTGCGCTACCTTGTAGATATTGTACAGGGTGGTCCATTTAAAAATTGAAATTTAAGTTTGTATTCATACGAAGTTTAAAATAATATTTTATTAACATTGTCCTTACCAAACAAAACGTTTCTCAAAGAAGGTAAATCAATGATTATTTCTTAGAAGCGTTATAGCGGTCAATGTGATTTCTTTGCGGATACATATTAAAAAACTCCCCACCTGAAAATAAACGTTTTGTGTTCAGTACTGATTGGCATACGGCCTTCCATTAAATGAGGACAGAGAAACACAAGCATATCGAATAGTCTGTTAGTTAATAGCCGCCTGATTGATAGGCTTAAAGAATTTTTGTGCCTTCATCAGGGAGCCTGCATTTTTATTTATACATTAATTTTTAAACAAACATTACAATGGCCTTGTTCACCAGCATTCATCAAACATCAAAAATCATACATCAAACATCATCCATAAAAAAAAGTTTATTGCCTTATGCTGAACGCAACCTATCGTTTCGATTTTAAATGACAGCTTAAATATTTTTTTTTCATCCATCAAAATCACCAAAATGAGCAATCACGATTGCGCGTAAAGAACTGAATCCATCGATTTTTTTGCCATCGATTTGTGCTGTTGAACACGGCCATTGAATTTCATAGGGGTGAATGGGGGTTCTGAGCCGCTGGGGGTTGTGAGCCACTCGAATATTGGCCACAAAAAAAAATATATTTAAACTTTTGTTTATGTCATGTGTCTCCCTTCTTATTACCTAACTTTTGGCAAGCAACCTATCAGTCTACACCTTCTTTAAGTTCGTGAACCAGAACTCGACTTTTTTTTTTAAAAAAAAGTTTTTTTTTCATTTTTGACTTGTGAATATTATACAAAATTTTTCGTAATGACAAAAGTAAGTATGAGGGAAATATCTTTGGTCAATTGCCTTTTTGATAGAAATATGTTTTTTTTGGTAACAATTTCTTTTGGTTATGTGACGTCACCAAAAAAAGTGAGATATGGGGGGTTGAGAGCCGCTTTGGAAAAAAGTCCGTTTTGACTTTCAAATAGAATATTGCAATGACGCGCAATAAAACAGAGGAAAAACTCTCAAAGAAGTAAAAAAAACATTAAAAAAGTCAAACAAAAAACAGCCACAAGCAAAAAGTGCGCGTATATAAAGAAAACAAGCCTGATGCCGTCAATCAATTTTCACTCTTCATTGATATTTCTTAATTCAGAATATGAGAAAAATTGTTCATTTTTTCATTTAATAAAGAATAATGGCTTAAGAACACGAATTTTGAACTTTTAGATGGGTGGCTCACAACCCCCCACAAATTTTCGAAATGTCAAAAAATCACTTCTTTTTTCAATATGAAATAAAAAACCCAAAATTGTATTTAAATCTAGTGATGATTTTGTGCATCTTTTACCTAAAATACAAAATTTACAGAACGAAAAATATTGATTTTTGGCGAGTTATGTTCGAAAAAAAAAAAACCAAACAACAGAAAAGCTCAACGTGTTCTGTAAAAAAAACAAAAAAAAATCAAAAATAAAAGCAAAAAAAAAAAAAGTTTTTCGTTATAGAGATATACTCAAAAACAAAAAAACTGCGAAAAATAAAAAACAAAATTTTAAAAAAAGAGGGGAAGCTAACTTCGGCTGTACCGAAGTTTATATACCCTTGGAGCATGATATATGCTGCCAGTTTTTTTATATGGCAATACGATATATTCATCAAAAAAGTTTTTCTCACTAGAACTACATTTTGGACCGATCGTTCCTATGGCAGCTATATGCTATAGTCATCCGATTTAAATCAAACTTGACAAAATTGTGTGGTAGTATATAATAGGATCTGTACAAAGTGGGAGCGATAGCATTGAAAACAAAAAAGTTTTTCTTACTAAGACTTTTTCAGACCTATCTTTTGTATGGCAGCTATACTATATAGTTGCCCGATTTGCATAAAACTTGCTGAAATTATGTGAAAGCATAGAAATCTTATAAAGGGGTTGGGAGCGATAGGAAAATAAAAAAAAAAATTTTTCACTAAGACTTTTTTAGACCTATCTTTGTATGGGAATATATAGTTGCCCGATTTGCATAAAACTTGCTGAAATTATGTGAAAGCATAGAAAACTTATAAATACGGGGGTTGGGAGCGATAGCATTGAAAACAAAAAAGTTTTTCTCACTAAGACTTTTTTTCAGACCTATCTTTTGTATGGCAGCTATATTATATAGTTGCCCGATTTGCATAAAACTTGCTGAAATTATGTGAAAGCATAGAAAACTTATAAATACGGGGGTTGGGAGCGATAGCATTGAAAACAAAAAAGTTTTTCTCACTAAAACTACTTTTTCAACCGATCGTTCCTATGGCAGCTATATGCTATAGTCATCCGATCCGGCCGGTTCCGACAAATGTGCAGCGGATTTATACCAAAAGACTTCGTGCAAAGTTTGGTTGAGATAGCTTTAAAACTGACGGAGGAGATAGCATAGAAACAGACGGACGGACAGACGGACAGACGGACATGGCTATATCAACTCAGCTCGTCATGCTGATCAAGAATATATATACTTTATGTGGTCGGAGATGTTTCCTTCTGTGCGTTACAAACATCCGGGATTTTATTATACCGTTTTGAGAGCGAAAATATTGAGAACAAACAGTTTTTCTAAACACGGCGGTCCGACAATAGCAGCGTCAGTAAAAGAAGACTGCAAAGTTTCGTGATAGCTAAAACTGGGGACAGTTCGCGTAGAAACAGACCGGACAGACGGAGACAAAGCTTAATCGACTCAGCTCGTCATGCTGATCAAGAATATATATACTTTATGTGGTCGGAGATGATTCCTTCTATGCGTTGCAAAAATCTGGGCAAAAATTATAATACACTCTTTCAAGTAAAATAATGTACGCATTCGTAATGCGAAGTTCGGTTCTGGCATACATCCTTATTACCTAGTAATGCAGTTTGTCGGCAGCCCGTTTACAAAGCGGCCATGCCTGTGGCAATGAAATGCAGATTGTATGGGAGTATTTCCTTCACACTGATGGCAAAGTAACGCACGAGTAACCCATTTTGTAATGGCAATTTGCGCCGCTGGGATGATCACAACCCCCACTCTCCCTACATACATACATATATCACCTGATTCCCTATACGACCGTCGTTGCTTTTGTTAATTTGTAAATTGTCCTATGTTGTCCCATTGTATTTCTTTTGTTTTGTCAAATGTTTGATTTTCTTGTTATTATTTCCCGCGATCGCCGCAGCGTACATGTAATTTATTTGGTCTATGTCGTCTTTATGATTTACAACCCGCTCTCCCCGCTGTTGAATCTGAATTTATCAATGCACCTGTTACCAGCAGTTTTCTTTTCCAGTGCTTGTTTAGTGTTTTTCTAATCGACTTGATTGTTAAGCTTTTTTATCAAGTCGGTGTGAGATAGGGCAATATGCTTTTTAAATTTATTTACATACATAAAGGCAGGCTAGTTAAATCTCTGAGGGCCGATTTCACATCTTCTACTTAAAGCTATCTGTCACATAAACCAACAAATAACGGAGTAAATAGTATGTTTATCTGACACATAGCAGCTATATGGGAGACGAGAAATCGGCCCTAAGCACGTACATTAGGGTGGAAGCCGATAAAAAACTAAAATGATACCGGATATCTTAAAAAATGACTTTAAGGGTGTGAATATCAGTATGACTTTTTCCATACATCAAATGTCCTCCCTAACATCCAGTACCATAACGGTTCTTTCGCCATCATTTCTGGAATAACTAACTCAACCAGGTCTGTTCTTATTTATACTTCGGTTTTCGTATAAGCGTTTGAATTTGCGATTTTACTTTTAGAAATTTATATGGAAGATGGTAAGGAAATCTGTGGTTACTAGATCAAGGCTTTCTTTATCTACAAATTGAATCCACTTGGCATTGAGCAATCGGTTTTTAACTGCTTAAGCAATTCCTAATTTACTTAAACGGGATTTAGTAGCCGTAGATATGAATTTCACCTTCCATGTATTCCTTATACGATTACCGAAGTGGAATTGAAAACAGGGTTGGTTATTCCAGTTTAAACTTCAATTTTTTCCTCAATAGAGAATCCAGCTTCTGTTTAGTATTTGTATCACATAATGATATGATTTTTAAAATTCACTGAATTTATCAAATTTCCACTAAAAGCTTTGAAGGTTTGTCAGGGCACTACTCTAAGCCGTCTCGGAAACATTATATCGGAATATTTTAAAAGAAACAAGTTCTGGTGCATTAAAGAATTGAATCAGAATTGCATATTCTTTGGATGCATGTTTTTAATGAGGGAGAGTGTGAAAATGTGACTGTGTCTCTCTCTAACATCACGTCTGAAAGCATTCGGTGTGAAATGGCGAGTATGTTCGGCCCCGTAGGGACCCAGGGCTAAAAAATATATTTCGAAGATGAGAAGCAAACAAATCGTTCGACTTTTTTAAAACCCTTCTGAAGTAAGAAACCCGATCGGTAATACGATGAAGCTGAGACTTTACCCCCTACAGACCTCAAATACATATTCCTGCTAATTTTTGGCGTCTTCTTTGCAGTTACATCTGCGTGTAAGCTAATTTTACTGCCGTTTACAAAACACTTCAATTCCTTTTTAACAAGAGACTCTCGACGAGATGACAGCAATTAACATATTTTACAACAATTTGCATGCGGTTTATGTAGCGCTTCGAATATGAGTTTTGCCTTAGTCCAACATCTTTCCAGTACCCATAACAAGTGGTGCTTACATGGGGTTTTGACAGTTTGGCACATTTTGGTTAAATTCGCATTTCATTAGCTCTCGTTATTGGGGACCACCTACTATACGTATGTGTGTACCCAGCCCCCAGGTAGAGACCAGAGACCCACAACGAAGCAATTAAGCTGGCAATCGGTTGCTAACAATCCCAAAATCAAGACCCCATGACATTCAATGGGGCAATTTTACAGCGTAAAAAAGGTAAAGAAAACAAGTTCAAGTCCAAGTCCGAAGCTGCTGCGAGGCAGAAACACAAAAGCAAAACACTTGAGACCCATCAAAAGATGTCAGCTCGCTGGCTGAACTTTTATTTGCGTTGTTTTACATCTTTACGTCGAAGGCGTCTCCATCATCGTCATCATCCTGGTTCTGGATCTTGAAGTAGCGCATGGTGAAGGTGTCCTTGCTAGTGGATACCACACGCACCCAGTCGCGCAGGCTGTGCTTCTTGAGATAGCGTTTGGCCAGGTACTTGAAATAGCGCTTGGCGAAGTGCACGCTGCTCTTCACAACCAAAGTGAATGTCTCGGAACGCTCAATGATGACTTGTTCACCCAAATTATTGATCCTCTGGTTGACTTTGATGTGGGACTTCATATACTTCTCCAAATCAGCAACATCCAGTATAAGATCTTCGGCCACGCTGGCGCAATCGATGGCAAAGCGTTCCCAGACCTTTTTCTTGGCGGCTCCCGATTTGCCACGCAACGGACGCTTGACACGCTTGCGTTTGGGCTTGGAGGAAGAAGTGGGAGCAAGGGGGCAGCAGCGGGCTTACCAATTTCAGTGTTAGTTAGCGCCACCTTTTTGGCAACGGGACCTTCAGGCTTGGTGGGTGCTTCACGCTTGACAGGCAGCGCTGGGAATAGCTTCTTCCCGGACTCGGCTACATTTTTAGCAGACACGTTGGATTTCGAAGCAGCAGTGACAGCTTTGCCTGATGTCTTCGTAGAAGTAGCTACTGCTTCTTTTTCTGCTGCAACTTGTTTGCCGGTCCTCGTCTTAAGTTTGGGCTCCTCCTTACGAGCTATTGGTTGCTCTTTGGCCTTGCCCTTGCCTTTGGGGGATTCTTTTTGGTAACTGGTTTCATCTTGAAACTGGAATTAAGATAATTATTTTAATCAAGTATTTTTATACGAAAATTAAATAATTTTACATAGATTTTAATCTAGTTTATTACTTATTTAAAATCACGTGTCTTTTCACGACAAAACTTTGAAAGAAAGGGATAAGTGTGACCGTGTTAGGCCTGAACTTTAGACAGAGTTGTCAATGACAACTGAACTGAACAGAGTTGTCATAGGCTGGAAACTTTAGCAATTTAGTTGCTAGATCTAGCACTTAAAAAAATTTTAACTAAAAAGCATTAACCACAAACCTAGCAAATTTTAATTAAAAACCTAACAAAACGATCAATTTGTTACTATCTGTTTTCTTACTTTTTGCAACTGACGTGACAATACGTAAGGTCGGAACTTATGCTGAAACGATTCCTAACGTAAATTTGATAAAGTGTAATAATTCGTATAAACGCTGAGTAATTTTATTTGCAAAAAGAAAGTCACGAAAAAAATTACTGATTAGTAGACTTATTTGCAAATAGTGGTGCTAGGCGTTGCCCCTTTTCGGGGGATTTTTTGTTTCAACTATAGGTGCCCTGAAAATTGTGATTGATATTAGACCTCGTAGGAGAAAAAAAAGCTCAAAAAAAACTGAAAACAAGCGTTTCAATTGGACCGGGACGAAGAAAAACAGGTCAGGAACTCTGGATGCAAAACAGTCGACTAGTGTGTCTTGTGAAAATTTCGTATGGTATGCAATGATAATAATTGTAAAAGTTTTTGAAATATTAATACGTTATTAATTGCGTATAGGATTCTCAAAAAACAGCGAGTGACACTAAAGTTCCGCACACTGAAGCAGCAGTTTTTAAATGGGGAACCACAGTGTGTGGGTATTGAATACGAAGATAGGGAAAGCGTGGAAGGTACAAGTGGAACAAAACGAGAATTGAGGGACAGGCGAGGGGCACTCAAAAACGTTGTTGAGTCAGAGAGTTGTAAAAGGAAATGGCACAAGAAAGCCTTTAAGCTTGAGCAAAAACGACCCCGAAAAATTTAGTAAGAACAAGAAAAATATGCGGTACAAGAGACGGAAGTGTGTCATAAAATAGAACTGTTTTAAGAAAAGATTATTGTTTTAGGTTGGGAACGTCGATTGGATAAACAAACATACTAATATAAAATAGAGATCGCAAAGAAAAAGAGTGTTACCATGGTCATGCGTGCAAAGGATCACCATAAAGGGCAGGAGTAATTTGGAAAGATACTCCACAAATATCGTAGAGAAATAGTGCAAGGAATAATAAAAGAAAAGGAATAGAAATCCGAATAAAAAAAAGATAGATGTGTAGAGGAACACACACAAAAGAAAACCAACAACAAAACTGTGTTTTTTTAACAGAAGGATATCATTAAAGCCAGTGGTACGAAGAAACGTTTGACATATTTTAATTTTGTGTTTATTTCAGGTGTAATTACAACAGGAAATTTTGTTTGATGCTACGATTTGTCAGACGCATTTATGGATGAATAGTCAGGCGGAGTATATATCTAAATCTTGATATTGTTTGGTGATTCAGGATACGCTTTAGAACATTCGTTTTAAATAGGGGAAGTGGTTCAAGCAACATTCAACAAAAACAGGCACACGAATATTGTTGAACGACTATTGGCGTTTTAAAAAGTCGATTTGGGCTACAAACACTAGCCCTTCGGATATTGCGGCTTTACCACATGCCGTAGGCTTAAGACCCCTTATTTGTGATTGGAGCCTGAGAAACCCCAATGACAGAGTAAAGAGTAATTGTGTTGAGTCAGAGATGAAATAGACAAAGAATAAATATAAATACTATAAACGAGGAAATCATTATCATTATCTATTCTAATTTATACTTAGTATCAAAGTATAATGTCTTGAGATATGTATTTCTTGGTTAGTTCAGTCATATAAGGTAGCCAGACACTTATTGATTGCGATTCTAGATAAAACAAAGATTTATAAGACTAAAATAGTTGGGAAAAACTACGTATCCAAAGGAGTATTTTTGGCGATGGATTAAAAATTTGTGATCATATGAGTGTTGTTTGTGGGTCAAGATGAGATTACGGATCTTTTGGTTGCGGGGCACAAAGATCAAAACTGGGTGGTTCAACGAGGCTTTTTTGGTCCATATAAGAAGCCAAGGCAATGTTCAGATTGGGAACCTACCCATGGGTCCAATTGCCTTTATCAGGAACAATCACATTTTTTGGTGACAGGTGTTGCCTTCTGGTGTGGAAAATCAGCAAGTTGGTGCACAAAGACCATTGCGCTGTGCTTCCACCATTGTACAGAGTCCAACAACTGAATGATCGGTTGGATCACAACTTGAGAGTAGGGGCCACCACGTACTTTTAACCTCTGTTGTTGCGTGCCAATTTTTGCGCACAATAATTTTCCAGTCGGACCATACTTTAAATGAACATTATGGTCATAGATTGTTGTAATATATTTATAGGTAATACCTTTTCCAACCTGTGTCTTTTTTGGAGGTCCTGCCTTAAGGATTGCCAACTTTGACCACTTGCCATCAAGGCAGTCCGATCACCCTTGGCAAACCCCGGCCAAGTCAGGTTATCTCTCATAAAATTGAGAAAGATTTCGTCTTGACTCGCATTCTTATGCTTGCCCCTTAAATTAATGGTTTCAATTAATAAAACTAGAAGGCGAATTTTAATTATACCGAATTACTTACATGTTTGGCTTGTTTCAATAATAAACACTCTTTGAAAACAGCTGACAGAGTTGCCAACGCTCGTAGCCATAATTTTGCAACTTTGCCGCTAATATTTTTACTATTCAAAAAATTGATTGTGTCTGTCTTGTATTTCTAAATTATTTAAAACCAAATTAACCCCACACTAAAATTCATTAAGCTTGTATGTGAGTTTAAGCATTGTTTCGCATATTTTGTTCCGCAGTCTACTTGGGCAACTCTAGCAATACTTCGGTTATCGATAGTTATGTATCGATATATCGTGGCCAAATCGCAAATTGTTGTTGTCAAAGGCATTTTGCTGTTTGTGCAATTATGGGAGGGTTAGGAAAAAAATTGTTTAACACAAGAGTTTAATCCAATTGTATAAGCGAGTCCACAAACACAATCTAAAATAGTCCATGAATGTTAAAAAAATGGTTCATAGGAAACCAGCTCTTATCTCTAGCGACAATTTCCTTTACTTTTCATTTCACGGACTCATAAGTCGCCGGTTTTAAATCGGCGAAATTTTCGATTTGCGAATTTCGAGCAACTACTTTGCGATTTAGCGACCAAATCGTAAAATTTTGCGAGAAATGGGAGCATGGCTGTTTCCCACAAAAAACACTTTTTGTTACGGTGGTATTTTTATATATTTAAAAATGGGTATGTGTATATTTGATGTGTTTTGATTGGTAGAGAATCAAAAGAATTTTGGGATGGGATGTGTCAAGGGGGTGTAGATCTAGAGATTTTGCCCGGTTGTTGCAAACGTCGAAAAATCGTCGTACGAACTCAAGGATTACATTGAAATCAGTTAGAAGAAGCTGTCCAATAAGTTCATAAAAACAGGGCTGATTCAAATCTAATAATTGGGTTAATTGAGTTAAACTGATTTTTTGATTGTAAAAATGTTTTAGATGCATTTTAAAGAATAGTCAAATTAAAACCAAAAATTAAAAATTAAAATTTTTGGAGCCAAACAGGGCTATCGCTGGCTGCGTCAGATGGACCAACGCTTGATGTGGTTGGTTTCGATTAACATGAAGACTTGGTTGTTTTCCTAAAATTATGAACGCAAATTTCAAGTTAAACTAATAAAAGTTTATTCATTTTATAACAACCCGAAAAATAATTTTGTTTACAGTTCAAAAGTTGCCCAAATTGTTTGGTGGGAATTTAGCTAAATCTCGACAAACACGAGAGATTGAAACCAACCGAAAGAGATTCACACGAGAATTGGTTTTGGGTTGGAATTTGGTTGGAAGAGATTTCTGTACACCTCGTATATTTGAGGGACGGGCGTTTGCCTGATTTTCGTGACACGACATAACGCGGACAGAAGCTTAACTATCTAATCCAGAGTTTGCCAAGAAAAGAGGACACAAAATTAGTGAAGGTTTTGACTGATTTACACTGCGACATAAAGGTGTGACAAACTTTTAAGCCAATACTCAACAAATTTATATGGGCATATGCTAAGGAAAATGGAAAAATAAAATAACTTCGGCAAGCATTCGTTTTCTTTAAACGATATGTCGGAACAAAATTTGCCTCTTTAGTATATTTGTATCGTCTCAAAAAGCAGTACACTCTGTGTTATCGCGTTTCTTTAGATCGGAACATGTTTATATGTTATTATATCGATCGGGTTTAACATTTTATTCCGTGGTTAGTAACATTTCTATCAAATGCTTGATGTGAACGAGCGTTGTCTAATTTCAGCATATACCATATTTCAGATATACTAAAGTGGACACCAGAGATCTGCACGCGTGCACTGCATAGTGCATTCGTACTTGATTCAAGAAGAAAGCGGGTGCTAATGCTATCACCACAAAAATTTTTCAGTAACACTTTTTGTATTTATCACTCTCTCTCTTGCGATAACAACAACAACTTCACGGCGTTTACCGTTGCTTTTCAAAGAACGGAGCGAGTGCAGTATAAGCAATGCATATCCATAATTTTCTTGTGTGTGCGCTGTTCGTGTACGAAAGACACTCGAGGACGAAATCAACACGCAGTGCCGCCACCGCTTTGACAAACGATCATACAAGACACTCAGTCTCAAAATACCAATAAGACCACGAGTGTGTATTTGTCTTTAAAATGCTTTAAGAAATACTGATTAAGTAAAAAATTTTATAACAAATATCGATTCATTTAATTTTGATTTTGGCTATTTTTCCCGAACAACCTATTGCTGGGAAACTTTGGTCTATGCATTATATACATATTTAAATTTTTTGGCGTTAGAAAAAAAAGGAAGAGATCTTCAGTTCGACAGTCTTATAGAAAACAAAGTAGTCCAATATTAAAACAACCGATAAGTCATTATTGAGTTTAGTTTATATGCTTTTCTTAATTATTACTCGGAAAAAATAGAATATCCAATATCAATAGCGGATCAAAAGTACTATGTAATAACAATATTTTTATACCAAAGAGATACTATGTTCTCCTAAATAAATATATTCAAACATATCATGCATGACTACATTTTTAAGCAAGGTTTTGGGATCTATTTATGTATAGTTTCTGTTTTAAAAGATCTGAAAGTTTATTTTTTGAACTTGTAGAGAGTTTACCTTTGTAAAAATGTAAATCAAGGCAAATGTAATTTGGCCAGATTTAAATTTTCATTAAGCTTAGTATACACCTCAACAAAGAAACTGTCAAAAAACAATTTAGCAAAAGTGATAACTCTTTTGTTTTGGGACAGTGGGACCAGATTGTAAGATGTATGCATGTTATATGGCCACATTGGCCAGAGCATTGTTTTTGGTTTAATTTAAAATTAAAAGTTTCACAATCAATAAATAAAAATGACTGCATGCTGCATTTAATTGAGACCTTTTGTGGGAACAAAGAGAGCACCAAAGGGCTTTGGGGCAACAACATTTTGCGTTTTTTGTATGGAGTTTTTTGTTTTGGCAGTTCTTTTGTGGAGGTGTATACTACGTTTTAATATTAAAATTTTTTTCGGATGAGTAAAAGCTTGCTGTGTACCAGTTCATAATCTCTTACAGAGGGACATGCCCCGCTCAATCACAAATTACACAATCCAAATAGTCAATCGCGTGACGATGTCTCTTTCCAGAGGCACTGTTATTCCCTCTCTTGTGCTCTGAAAATTATTATACCCTACCCCATCAACTGCAAAAGCTCCATTCCAGACATTGATCCGCTATAACAAAAGGCCGTCAAAACAAAAGACGGCAATTGGTTTGGTATCGAATGACGGCGAGTGTCCAGTGGCAGGAAAAGAAGAAGGAGGTCGGTAGTCGGGCTGATTTAACGCTGATTAATTGGAGCAAAACTGATTATTACAGCTTGTTGTTGAGGCGTACAACTTTCGACTGGCTTGTTGTTGTTGTTCATTTGTTCAGTAGGTCCTGTAATTTGTGCTTCTCCTTTGGCCCTTTTAATCAGGGTTTCCTTGTGTATTTTTAAAAAAATTAAATGTATATTGTTTGGTAAGAAATTCAAGTTTTGTCTTCAAGTGGAAGGCGTTTAAAGTAGATTAAACGAATGTACGAATTTTTGGTTACTTTTTTAGAGTTTTTAAATGAATTTGAAATTAAAGAAATTTTTGTGGCCCAAGCTAAAATTTCTTAATTATTAAACATTACAAATATATCAAACCAGCTTATAAGTTCTAAGGGTCACCAGAAATTAAGTGAAAAATAGAACTAGCAATGAAATAGTGAACTAGTTCTTTAGCTCTATTAGCATTTCGCAACACTATGGAGCTTAACTAACTAATAGTTGGCAACCCTATCGTGTAATGACTTTGCATTCAATTCCAAATCATTAATTAAATCAGTTTCTTCTTATACGCTCATTAGCAGATAATATCAAGATTTGGTATCAGGTAAGCTGATCCTCATTCTCCCTTGGGGATATGTTAATTAAAGTTCCGTTTACAACATGCTCAGTGGGGCCATCAATTAATTAATGCACAGAACTTCTGGTCTTGGTCTTGGCATGCGAATCCGAACCTGTTTTGTTTGGCGTCTATTTTTAGTACCAACTCCTGGACAGGTGCAAGTTTAATTTGTAAATGCGAGTTTATTTAAGTTTAGATGTCACCCTTGGACTGCCAATATCGCTTACGCCTAGTCTATGCCGTCTTCAGGCAGAGTTGTTTTAGCTTTTGGCCACACACATCCAAAAAGACTTGTCCCATGTCACACTTGGCTGTCACCCAGGTTGACACTTTTTCGCGTCCACACGCCCGTTAATCTGCTCAGGCATATCATCATCATTATCTTCACCATCATGCTCAGCTTTCGGCTTCCTCGAGGTCGTCGCGATGACTTGACACTTTGCAAACAGACAATGAGTTGCGAGCTAGAAGACCCTTGGCCAACTTGCCGCTTGTCTGACATAACATTAGCCTCGGCATATCGTTTACAAATTTTTTCAAGTGTTTAACTGGATTATGTTTTCACATTTTTTTTACAGATCATTTGCTTGGGAACTTTTGTTGTTTTTGAGTTGAAAATAACTTTGCAGCTTCAGCACCTCCTTCAAGATGTTCTGTCCCCTGAAGAAGCCTGAGAATAGGTAAGTAATGTGATATTAAATAATTTTTGAAAAGTCTATGGGAAAATATTGATATTTTGTAAATCTCTGCTGTAGGACAAAAGGACCGAACACATTTTAGAACCTAAGGCTCTCTTTACTTACGTACTAAGTATTGTAAAGGAGATGGGTTTGAGAAAGATTGATCTATGATTGATTGAATCCACCTTAGTCCCGTCCGGAATTGGAATTACGTCCAACCTAAAACGTACTAACAAACTTTTGAGTTACAGAAGGGAACACATGGCTCTTCTGGTAGGTGCCCTGTCAGGTCACTGTCTTATTGGCAGACACCCAGCACGCCTAGGCGTACCACACCACGATTTCTGTAGAAGTTACAGGTATGAGGAAGAGGAGGAAACGGTAGAGCGCATTCTGTGTCATTGTCTCGCTCTGAGTAGGAGGAGACTTAGGATCATGGTTCAATACTTCTTTACCAATCTCTCTGAGACATCCGCGCTAGAGATCCCAGCTGTACTTAATTTTGTTCTGTCCACATAATGGGGGAATATATGGCATCGCAACGGGCCCATGTGGCCTAAGTGCGAGAGCGATTTGTCGGTATCAGCCATTGCAACCTAAATTTACCTTTTACTTAGAAACCCTTAGGCCGTTTGCTGGAACATAGCTGGCGCCACAATAGAAATTTGTAACAATCGAAATTGCTACAATTGTTGAAACGCAAATTTTAATATTTAAAACAAATTTAATATTTAAGTTATTTGATGCAACCTATCCAGAAAAATAATGTTTACATATCAAAAATTTATTTTGCTTATCAAAATGGATTGTGTGGTGCATTTTTGCTAAATCTTCTAACAATACACGAGAGATTTAAAATCAACCGAAGGATAGAATTGGTTTTGGGTTGGAATTTGGTTGGAAGAGAATTCGGTGACACCTCCGATTGATAGTCATTTTATCCATTTTAGACACCGGAACTGTAATGATTTTTGGGGCTCACTCAAAAACCATTTCTCGAAAACCTATTCCCTTAATTTTACTACAAATCATTCTAATGGGTAAATGAGATATTTGAGGAATTGACTGTTCCACCAATTTGAAATACACTGACGAGCAAAACTGTAACATGCATGCTTATGATCGTAGACTTGTTTTGTTAGTGAAATATTTGGCTCTCTTATCTGAAAATTTGAAGTCATTTGATTAGTTGGAACAATTTTACCAATCAAAAATGTAAAAAAAGTCAAATGTTACAGTTTTGCACTGCAAGTATTTTTACACAAATATTTTTATTAATTTTTTTTTAATAACGGGTCCACAGCCCTTTTGATTTTTTAAGATTTCTTATGCGGTTGGGCATACTTTGCGTATAGCGTCGCACCATTTCAGGTGGAATCGAGTACCAAACATCCTTTGTTCTATGCCATAACTCCATCATGCCATTTGGAGGCTCCGCATATTTCGCAAGCTGCGATTTTACATGGCTCCACAGATTTTCTATTGGATTCATGTCTGGGGATTGCGGTGGCCAGTTCATAGTTTGAAATTTTTGGGTCGATAACCAATTTTTTACCAAATGGGATGTGTGCTTTGGGTCATTGTCTTGCTGAAAAATGCATTTTTCAGCAGCAAGACCCATGTTGCTTATGACACCTCCCAAATTTTCCTGCAGAATTTTGAGGTACTGCTCCTTTCGCATTACTCCATCGACTAATACTAAGGGCCCAACTCCATTTTTACCTATACAGCCCCAAACCATTATGGACCCGCCACCGTGCTTAACGGTTTGCCGCACTGTATTTGCCGATTGGACTGTGGGATCCCTAGACCAGAACCACGACCGTCCGTCTGATTCAAAACGATTAATTTTGGATTCGTCTGACCAAATAACCTTGAAAAAATATTTTTTAACATTCGTTTAAACTTTTTATTTTGACTTACGGCATCCCAATCAGCTAACGTCCAATTCTCATGCACTGTAGCAAAGTTTTTACGCAAACTAATGTGCCTTTTGGAAAGAAATGGTTTTTTTTTCTTTTCTTTGGCCTTAAGGCCCAATCTGCCGAGACTGCGACGGACTGTCCACTCACTGGCATTTATATTTAACATATTTGCCGCTTTCATTGGCGTAATGTCACGATTGCTAGTAACTAAGTTTGCCACGTGGCGAGTGTCACGATCGCTTAAAATTCGTGGTCGGCCTCCTTTATTGGTTTTAATGTTTTCTAGACTATTTTGTTTTAAACGCTGAACAGTCATGTGGCTAACACCAAATTTATTAGCCACTTTCCTAACCGATTCGCCTCCAATCAATAATTCGATAATTTTCTTTTTCTTTTCACAATCCATGATAATTGTTTCACAAATTGACTTAAAATGATCAAAGCTTAGCGATTTAAACGAAAACAAATAAGTAAGTTTGTAATAATGTAAGTTTGGCGGTTCTGCTCTGCATATTTTTATACCCTTGCAAAGGGTTTTATAATTTTGCCCAGAAGTTTGCAACGCATAGAAATATTCATTTCCGACCCTATAAACTATATATATTCTTGATCAGGGCGACGAGCTGAGTCGATTGAGCTTTGTCCGTCCGTCTGTCTGTCCGTCTGTCTGTCTGTTTCTACGCAAACTAGTCTCTCAGTTTTAAAGCTATCGAGCTGAAACTTTGCACAGAGTCTTCTTTTACTGCACACTGCTAATATGTCGGAACCGACCGGATCGGATGACTATATCTTATAGCTGCCATAGGAACTATCGGTCGAAAAGTGGGTCTTTGTGAGAAAAACTTTTTTGTTTTTAATGTTAACGTCTCCCAACTCAGCGATTATTAATATTATATGCTTTCACACAGATCTGGAAGTTTTGGTCAAAATCGGATGACTATATCTTATAGCTTCCATGGGAACTATCGGTCGGAGAATGGGTTTTATTTAGACAAATTGTTTGTCTTAATGCTGGCGTTCTTAAACTCTGATATATTAAAACATTTGCAAGGGTATAAAAACTTCGGCAAAGACGAAGTTAGCTTGGCCTTCTCGTTTTGACCAATCTTTTTTTTTTACTCATTTTCTACTTCTTATAGTCGATGTTTTTTAATTTCGCAAATATTTTAGAAAAATATCCTGGAACAACTTTAATTTGGTTGGGTGATACTGATAATACTGATAATGTAACATTTAATAAGCACATCTTAAGATCTATTGGTAGATTCTTTTTTATTATTTTCACCTAATTATGATTCGTTCTCAATTTCAGCCTCCCCCCATCTACGAGTGCTTTAAATTCCAAAATCATGGTGTCTTTTACATTCGATGAGGGCATTATTTTAGCCGTCAATTCCGCAGCTCATCTCATCTACTCCATGGATGAGAGCATCTAGTAAGTTAACCGAATGAATTACAAGACCCTTAATGATAACTTCTCCCGACCTAGTTGCTGTGCATCCATCTCTGGCTACGATCGGGAAGTCATACGCGAGGTGGGCGCCAAATTGGATGACTACTCTCGTGACAAAAGCAACAAGGTCACAGTGGCTCAAACTCGTGATATGCTTTGCAAGAAATACGAGCATGTCGAATCTGTGGAAGTACTATTGGCTGGACAGGATGCGGAAGGATTGCATATCTATAGTTTGCAATCGCATGGCAGTTATTTGAAAGGACAGTATGTGGCCACGGGTGCAGGTGTGGAAAAGGTGTTGGAATATTTGAAGAAATCTTGGAAGAATAATCTGAGTTTGGGAACAGCCAAGAAGATGATAGACAAAATTATTGAAATAACAGATAATGAAATGTCTGAAAAGATTGATGGCAAACTTCGCACGGAGGTGGTCGTGATATTCAAGAGAGCCGTGGAAAAAGAGAACATGGGGGCGGAGAATATGTAAACGGAAAGTATATCAGGCAGATCCCAGACTAACAGCTGGTAGATATAAAAAAAATGATGAAATTAAATAATTCATTTGAGAAAAAAAAAGTAAAGTGGAAATTACTTTTAGACGGACAGAAGAAAACTTTTTATTTTGGCAATTGAATTTGTGCTTTACCTTTCTTTGTCTTTGGTGTGTAATCATAGCTCCAGATTTTTATTCATCATGTTCTATTATTTTATGCGTCAGCTGTTACTAATATCATGAACTTTAACGACGATATCTTCAGTGACTGCTTTTTGGTTAAATTAACTTATATTCTGAACCTTAGCGATTGGGCTATACCGTAACTTTAATTTGTTCGGAATTTAGTCTTTGGAAAAAGTTCTCTTAGTATTTTATATGAATTATTCAGGTATGTTCTCATTTCCACTACTTTTTGATAAGTAAATCGAACGCAAATCCGCTTCGGTTTCGTTTTTGTGTTCTCAATTCCGAGTGAAATTGCAATCTCTTTACTTTTTGCAAACCACTGGACCATGGTGGTGCACTGGACCAAGGCAGAATGGCACTAGATCAGTGGTGCCCAAACTCACACAAGCTTTGCGTAGCAGCGAAACACGAAGTAAACGTCATGACGTCAAACATGAGCCACAAGCAATCGAACAAATTCCTCATGAGAGAATAAAATGACGAAAGCACTCGTCGTGAGAAAGCCAGCCGCAGAGCGTGCTATATATAGAACAGAGTTTCCCAACGAAAGCCCCGGGGGCACGAACTTACTTGCCAATTCTTACCAATTGCTTGCCGAAGTCAACCTTCATTGTTTGTTAGAGAGAGACACAGTCACGTTTTCGCGCTCTCTGCTTGGGGAACCCTGATATAGAACACACGTATTCTCTCTCTCTCTTATGCGTGTGTCGGCTGCGACGCCGGCAGAATGATGAATTCCTATCCCATGGGATAGGATTTTGGCGTTTTGGGCACCAATTGCAAGCGAAACGATCGAAAATGGAACAGTCGAAAATGACTCTTCATTTTCGTTTGCACAGCCAACACAACACTGGACACATTAAGCAAAAAAATCTTTATAAATCAATTAAAGACTAGAATGCAAAATAAATTTCACTTACAATTTCTAAATTGAACACAGAGTTAAGAAAAATTCACTTTATGTACATCTAGCAACTGAAAGAGTGCGTAATTTGGCAATTACTTCTCATTCCACGGACTACAAGCATTTCTTTTCAAAACGAAAAACTTTTTCGTTTTGGTGTGGCGAGAACATGAATCAATTCCACTTTCGAAAAGATGCCGCAGAAGTGGAATTGAGAACTTGGTTTATTGTTAATTCTCTACATTTTCAAATTTCATTAATTCCTTTTCCCTTGCATGCCTCAACTATGCCCGAATCACATTAATTGTTGATGCTCCCCAACTGCCTTCCAAATAATTAGCCACATTTCTCAGCATTTTATGCTGAGCTAGCAGGAACAGCAGTAGCTGGAGCAGCCTTTGGTCTTTGGTCATGGTCCTAGACTGAGGTAAATGCCAATGTAAGCACAAATGATTTATACACCAAGGCAAGCGTATAATTAATAATGATTAAAAGCTGGCGCCCATCAACAGCCTCATAAGCAACTTTCCAGCGAAACGAAAACGAAAATGAAAAGTACAATATAAAAAAAGTGTATCCCAGAGAGATCCAGATCAGAAATCCACTGGCGCCCTTGAGGCATATCCAGCTGTGCGGATTAACGTGAATTTATATGTGGCATTTGAATAATTTCATAGTGGAGCTCATTTTGGGTCCTACGCTCCGTGTGCGTGACCAGGTTTCATTTTCATTAGCCTGGTTGTTGTGTGTGTGTGGTCCCAGCATTGACAGCTCCTTCTGGGTGGCATTTAGCCTGTCTACTCTTCAGATTCACTTTTGTTCGGGAAAGATGAATTTATATCTGTGAGTTGCTAATTGATTTCTGCTAAGCAAATTGGCCTGGGATGTTCTTAGTTTTTGCCCATTTTTTTGCGGCGTCATAAGAGCTATTAGGGGGTTATTTCTTATGCTCATTAAGACCCCTAGATGAGGTGGGATTGGTTGTTCACTTTATTGCTCAATATATCAATTCAATATTGGAGTGTGCATATTTGCTTGTCCTGCTCTCTTCCCGAAATAATGTCAATGCCTTGGCGTTAACAGCACGAGACACGAAAATCGAAAATCAAATATACGCCATAAATAAAATGTGGCAAGTTCCGCGAAGACGGGCGTCTTTCAATAACATTTCGCTTTCAATTCCTTTTTACACCTTTCTGGCAACTGAATGCGAAATCGAGTTGCCTGTTGGCTTGACATCTTATTCCCAAAAAAAAGGCACCTACCTTTGGCGGCTCTGGACGAGAAAACATATTTATGTGCATGCAAGTTGCAGGTGTGACAACATGAAAATTTATCTGTGGCATCGCTGCAGCTTCATCTTCTTGCGGACGTCGCTGAACATATATATGTATGTATGTGGTTACCAGTATGAGAGTGGCAAATACTATGGCGAAGGTCTCCAGTACACCAAGTGGATTTATATGCGAACCGGAGCAGAGATTGTAGTCTTAATGCGACGTTAACTTTTGCAAATCTGTTTGCTGAAAGCAAATATAATGGATGACTATGATATAGGAGTCAACTGTTGCACCTCGTCTATATTTCAGTTTCTGGTACATTTTTGTTTAAATGTTGTTTCAACAATCCAATAATTGGCGGAATATGGGAGGTATGAGTTTCATGCAGAAATACAGTTTGTCGCTTTAAAGCGATATAAAATCGCCACAGAAAAACTGCATAAGTTTCTTTCGTCGTTTTAAAAACGTATTTAAGGGATGCACCGTCGATCCCTTTGATATTTGCTTAAGAAATAAGCCAACACCATGAGTGTTCAACGGAAGAATCATTGTGGAATCACTGTTTTAGAAGTTTTCCTTGACAGCTTATTTCGAAATCATACGTGTAGCGATAGAAGACGGCCGAACAGATAAAGACACAGACAGCAGACATATGTAAAATTGTGGGTCCACGCTAAAATCTCTACTGATAGAACTTGGGAGATGGTTTTAATGGGCCTAGCTGTTGGGCCATCGGAAGAGTCGCAGGTTGAGATTGCGAACGGTCTTCTTTAGAGGTGAGCTGCAAATAAGTGGGCCGGCGAGTGTCACGCCGCAGTGCACCGACGAGGCTCTTGTGTGACCGCCTGTTATAAGTAGCCTCACACACGCCCAATTCATACACAATACTTACCCCTTTCCCATCCCACACATTTCACCCTAGGCCGGACTAAGGTGTCACTAGTAGCGTGGCGAGGTCCGGGTAACAAATAGTCCAGTCTCAAACGGTGGGCTCAGGCAAGTGGTGACCGCCTGTTCTAAGTCGCCTTGACACTGGTGGGCCTCGGCCGGTGGTCTACCATCTGGAAGACCCAAGAAAAGGATCTTAAATTATGAAGAAAAGTAACCCATTTAAACATAAGCAGGATATCTTTGCAACCGCTGTCGCCAGACAGTTTGATTAGAGGCAGATGGACCGGAAGCGTCCTGGCCTCGTTAGAAATGCGAAATGCACAGCAGTACGCCAAACCCCACCACGGGGTCCTTACCGAGCTCCTGCGGTAAAGAAGAATTGAGGAACGAAGAGGGACCATCTCCCCAACGGGAACATGGCCCGCCTCTTCTGGAGAACAAAGGCCACCTCCCACCGGGGACAAAAGTTTCAAGGAGTACTTCTTGCCTCCAAGAGGACACCCAAACAATATCAGCAATCTATAACCCACGAAAATCCTGACCTTAGGAGAGTTGTAAACTCAATAGGGTGTCACAATACACTAGGATCCGTCTCGGTGCGCTATTTCCACGGCAAATAATAATAATAATCTTTAGGTGCTTAGAGTTTTTTGGCTAATCCTGTAAAAATTCAATAAGAAAGATAACCACAAGAGGCTCCCTGTTTTTCCCACACTTATTTTCAATATACTCCTTATTACCCTTAAGCCTTACTCATAATCAGAGAACTTTTAGAGTCTGCTTTGTGAACTATTTTAAGGTTGATGCTACCTCAGAAGAGCCAACTAGTGCTGTTCGCAAGGAAATAAGATTTAACTGAGTTCACAAGGAAACACTTTCGTTTCCTAGAGGTCCCCCACTTTCGCGTTCAAATAAAATTTAATTTCTAGCAGTCAATCTGAGCTCCAAAATCTTAAGCTGCCTTCTAAATAGTCGGTCCACAAAATTCTCTGAAGAGAAACTCTTATCACATTGAACCTGTAGTAATCAGGGGTGTCCTGGAAATCTCTAGAGATTTTCATATAAACTATTGCACTTCGACTTTATTTGTTAAGTGACAAGAATGAGACCGGCTACTAGATTATATGGACGGAAAACCGTCCGCATCAAATCTACTTGGCTTTGAGCAGGCGGTTTCAAATCGTTCAACTTTCGTCATCTCATCTAGTAGCCAGGCAAATTTGTGACCCTTCACCTATTAATTCAAGCAGCTTTAATTCGAAATGGGAACGTTTATACGAAAATCTCTAGAGATTTGTGGGACACACGCGACTAAATCAAAGAAGGCCCTATTTTTCTATATATTTCGGGTTATTTGCTTTGCTTATACACTCTCATCAGAGAGTTTTTTTATAGATACATGAAAAGTTTAAAGGCAACTTAAGGAAGTAGGGCATGTACTAAACTCTGGTGCAATACTATAGCCGCACTTTGATTTTTCAGTGTACGCATAGAAAGAGTAGGGGTAGAAAAACTTTGCGACTACCGTTTGAAAGAGCGTTGAAAATGAGATAAAACAAGTGACAAACATCAACACTCACAGTGCAAAATTAAGAGCGGTGGACTACTATAGCCGCACTTTATTAAATTAAATAATTTATAGAAAAATGTTAACGAAATAATATATTTTTATTCACTTTAATAATGAGTGTAACCTCCTTTAGCACTAATTAACTCATAGATCCTATTTTGCATACTATCTGTGAGGTTCTTTAAATCTTTAGGGGACAGTTCCTCCCAAGCCAATTTGAGCTCCTTAGTACTATTGTACTTAGTGTTTTGAGCATAAATCCTTCGGACCAGCAACGCCCAAAGGTTTTCCATCGAATTCAAGTCCGGGGAGCACGCGGGCCACTCCAAAAACCGAACATTAGTGCCTTCAAGCCGAGTGTTGATGCGTTGTCCTGTTGGAAAATGAACTTTTTACGCCTTCGGCTACAAAGAAAAGGCAATAAATTCATTTGCAAAATGTCCACTTATTCTCTCGAGTTCATATGAGTGCTTGGAAATGCCAGCTGCAAGCATCTAGACTTGCAGAACGCAGCCCAAACTATCAATGATCCTCCTCCAAAATTTCTCTTAGAAAAGTATAGGGGTTCCTTCCTCAAATCCCTCCAATAGTGCGAAAACCCATCAGGAAAATCCAAATTATACTTTTTCTCATCCGAGAAAATGATCTGGAAAGATGAATTAGTATTTGCATTGCTTTATAAAAACTTTTTACTTTTGTTCAGTCAGTTCCTGGCGAATTTCACCCGGGCTTCCTTATGGCGGTCCAGTAACCTTGGTGCCACCTTCAATTATTGTCGCACTATGTTTTCAGACTTTCATTATATTCATTAGAGTTCTTTAATGAATTACTTGCAGCACTCAATAATCGGCGCTGGTCACGCTGATCTTCGGCTTACGTCGTCCGTGTTCTTTTTTTTCATATTCATTTCGGTTTTTACAAATATTTCGCACAACTTCGTCGGATCGTCCAATTTTTCAGACAATTTCACGAAATGAGCAATTCTCACTTTTGAGCGCCAAAATTTGTCCTTTCTCGACATCTGACAGCACTGGCCCACTTGGCATATTTACAAATCTATTACAAATAGTTACTCAACGAAGTGTACTCAAATAAAATCGCCGCCAGAAAACACAGAATAAGAAATTAGATTGTGCGGCTATAGTAGTGCACCGCTCACAAAACGAAAATGAAACATAACGGTTAATTTTTGCACTGAGAGTGTTGATGTTTGTCACTTATTTTATCTCATTTTGAACGCTCTTTCAAACGGTAGTCGCAAAGATTTTCTACACCTACTCTTTCTATGCGTACACTGAAAAATCAAGGTGCGGCTATTGCACCAGAGTTTAGGTCTCTGCAGAAATGGCGATTGCCTCGTCAGACCTAACCGTTTATGTATGAGGATAACCGTATCCCTGCATTCTACTCTTAAGACGGACTTGGAGAACTGAAGGTTGGAAACCAACTTAAGAGAAGGGGCTTTCATTTTACTTTAACAGTTAGTCGGCATCTGTTCTGAAGAGTTAGCGATATATAATTTAAACAAGCCTCAAAATTGATTTACACGTTGGACCCCAACATAGAAACATTAATTTTTATAGAAATTTCCAAAACTATTTCAGTATACAGAATTCAGTATTCAGAATTACTGGGGTTAGCTAAGTCGAGCTTTCTGTCCGAAATACAAGCAAACAAACAAAATAAAATCCTATTTTTACTTTGATTTGGATTTTATTTGGCAAACAGCACGCCTGTAGATGCGACAATGCGGAATAGATTAAATATATTCTAAAATCCCTTCTGACTGCCACGCAATTCATCTAAGGTAGAAAGAACTTTTGTAGATGCAATGGTAGCATCTTTCAATAACAAATAAAGTGATAAGTTTATCCAAGGTTCCGAGTACAAAGTTTCAACAAATTAACCTTAAAACTGATGGAAGACTTATAACGTGGCTTAAAAACTAAGATCGTCATGATAGTCAAGAATATATATTCTGCTCAGCGTGAAAGAAACTGCGAACATTGGACTCAAGTTGAGCACACGCTCATCAAGAGAGCCTTTTAACTGACGGAGGAGATAAATCATGGCTAATCAAGAATTTATATATTGAAGGGGTCGGTGATATTTCGTTTAGTTGTACAAGCAGAGAGTACAATACTATGATGACCAAGGTTACAAGCCTCTAAAATTCTGGAGAAGGTTCTTCCCGGGGCCCGGGGGTTTTGAACCCGTTGGAAAGTCTAAGGTTTGGTTCTTGGACCCGTTGGCAGCCTTAAATATCATTTAAAGAAAATATATATGAAGGGTGCTTTTTTAGCTGCTTTCGGATTTGAAAAATGTATGAAAAATCTTAGAATCGATAGAACGATCTATATAATTTAATATTTAAAGATGATTTCATATAAATGTTGACCGCGGCAGCGCCTCAAATGGTTCATACGCTTGGTCCGATTTTGGCATACTCTCTCCAACATGTTACAAATAAATTCTTCAATATTGGCTTCCAGTGCGTCAACTGTTGCGAGCTTGTCGCGATAGACATGAGCCTTAACATAGCCCCACAAAAAATAGCCTAAAGGTGTTATATCGCACGATCTAGGCGGCCAATTGGCGTAAAATAAACTGTTCACCGAACTCTCCTCTTAATTGGGCCATGGTTTCGCGTGGCATGTGGCACCGTTTTGTTGAAACCACATGTCAGCTAAGACTAGTTTATTCATTTTGAGCAAAAAAAAGTTTGTAACAAGCACGGTAGCGCTCTCCGTTAACAGTAACGTTTCCTACGTTATCGTTAAAAAATACGGTCCAATGATACCACCGGCCCAAAATCCACACCAAACAGTACATTTTGCTGGATGCATTGGCAGTTCTTGCAATGCTTCTGGCTGCTCTTAACACAAAATGCGGCATTCAACCAGATAAAATTTCGTCGCTAAACACAATTTTCAGATAAAAACTGGATCTTCATCCATCTTTGCCCATTCACCAAAAGTTCTTGCACCAGCTGTATTTTAAAAGGTTTTATACCCAAACCCTTCCGCAAAATTTTCAACGTAGTTGAGTAACCAAGGCCCAATTGCTGCGAACGGCGCCGAATCGATAATTCACGGTCATTAACAATACTGGCGAATACAGCTGTATAAGTACGTCAAAGTATCACCATTCTGAAATACTTTTGCAATAAATTAACTCAGTTTGTCAAAATATAAATTCATGGTAAAACTAATCCTGTTTACTTTGGAACGCGCATTGTGAGTTTCGGTACATAGTGAAATTTAAAAGTTTTGTGTTTATTATTTCTCTTAAAGCAAAGAACTTTAGTACCCAAATGCGATATCTCATACAAAATATGTTGCATTTTGTTTTCGGTTTCAAACAAAATTACGCTTTAATATTTAAAATGTAAAATTTTTTATCACGCCTCGACGAAACATGGTGAAAAGTGTGAAATGCCTTAAATTCTTTGCCCCATAACTCAAACACTTCTCCCGCTCATATGCATACAGATATATGTATACGCATAAAAATGTTTCCTCTCTGCATAATTATTTATTGTTGTGGGGCTGCCCGGCTAACTTTAATGGAATTGGACATGCAACATAAAGTAATTTATTTTTAATTAATTTATAAATGCAGCCACATCAAAAATGAAGGAGGACGAACGGAACGCTTATCCCTGATACCACCTCATTGTGAATTAAGCCTCAATCATTTGCATTTTCGTTATTTTTTATAGATTTTGCATTTTTGCATTTTGTTTTTTGTTGGTGCAACAAGCGGCACGAAGTGTCGCTGACAGCCATGTCATCAGCACTTCGAGCCAGAGATGTACTGGCTGCTGCCGCGCCCCGCCCCCTACTATAAAGAGGCGGCTGCAATTTCATTAAAATTTACTGCACGTTGCAAAAAAAAAAAAAGAAATAAAAATTGTTGCGGTCAATTAACGTCAACAACGCAAAGCTGGGTCCTGCGGCAGTACACGTAGCCCGCCCCTCCCCACCTACCCTCCCTTGCTCATTAACAGGCGCTCGAGCCGAGTTCCCGGTTTTGTTTATTGTTGCGCTGCTGTGAATAAATAAATAAATTTCATTGACATATGCTTAAATAAATAATAGAGCATATTTTAAGTTATGGCTGGGATGGGGGACACTCTTATGCCTCGCTGTGGTGTGAATTATGATCCAGACGTGGACCACAAGGACCACAGCGGAGTCGTTGTAATAATAAACTGCCCTCAGGCAATGCGGATAATTTTTAATTTTGCTTAACAATGGAATAAAAATGGGAAAACTGTAAGTTGAAGATGTAGAAGCCGACTACGGAAGGTGCAGTTTGACTTTTGGGTAAATAAAATAAAATAAATTGAAAGAATCAATTATGGGGCACACAATGTGACCTTGTATTCTCGAACGCACCTCGCATACTAAACCAATTTTCGCTAAGTCTTACGAAATCTCATTGTAAGAATGAAAGGAATTTAATTAAACACGCAGAGCTGAGCAGAGATTTGCCTAAAACTAACAAAGTAAACAAAGTTGGCCCATTTGGGTAGCTGCTGGCCACAACAAACGCAACTTATTAAGCCAAAAGGACCAAAAATGGGGGCGTGGCAGCAGCAGAATAACAGAAGGCAAAGGAAATTGCAAAGCCCAGCCACGCAACAAAAACCGCAAATTAGTTTGGCCACAGATGCCCCCAATGTCAAGCGCATCCTCGGCAGCGACCCGGCCCCATTCGGCGAGGCTGAATAAATATGAAAAATATTGCTGAAGAAGCCGAAGGCGTCTTTCCTGGAAGCGCAACCACAATAACAAGCACAGCAACAATCACCCTCACGGACTGACTGGCTGCCCTTCCTTTTGGGTAGCCAGTTTTATCAGTGGTTGCCTTTTCCACTTCAGAAATTGACGTGCGCCGCGTTGTCATCGTTGTCGTTGGACTGCATCTCTGCTGCATCTGCATCTTGTTCTCCATATGTGTACACTTAGATGCCCCAGACCAGATAAGCTCGCTGGCGTGCCTGCCCCCCACCCGTTCCATAAATTATAATTTTATGATCACGAACATATTCGTGGAATATGTTGGCGTTTCCATTGTCGCCATCATTGTCTGCTCCCAGGGGCGTTAAATATTAAAGTGTCAGCGTGCAGAGAAGGAGAGGCTCTGGAATTGGCTACTCCGTTGCCATTTGGCCGTTTGGGTGTCATCGTTTGTGTTTACACTAATTGAAGAACTCGTCTCCGCTTCGTCACAGTCATGGTCAGGGTGGAGTGCACAGTGGACGCTTCTGTGGTCAGTTAATCGTAAAATTCTTTATGGCCTCGGGCTCCTCTAGCCTAGGCTGAAATTAGTTTGTTTTAGTTTTCGCCGACAGTGGGTTGTGGCAGCAAGGGTGGAGACGCTTCGCATCTGCGACTTTATTGAAACTCGTAAATCAATTAAGTCCGCGGACAGTTGAAGCACAGATATTGCTTTATTTATGCCTTTTAATTACCATAGATATTAACATTTCTAGGGTTACTCCTTAACAATTTTACCACTTTCAATTCAAATTCAAAGTGAGCCGAAATGGGGCGTTAAACTGGAACATCGTAGCATTTAACTTTATTAATCTACAGAATGGGTCCTTTAAATGAATGGGATACATACAAAATGAAGAATACTGTCTATAGACTTTTTTCTTGTTATGATTTCTTAATCATTCCAACTGGGGTCACTACACTCATCGAAATTTATTTAAAGCCACATATATTTTGTTCAGTAAAAAATGTTTAAAACATGTTATAAAATTTTTTTTTGACAAAAACGTCAAACGTCAAAAACCTTGCACGTATATCGGATTCAGAGTTCGAAATCATGATTAGCGCCATCCCGATAGGCATGTTCGAGCTCATAAATAAGCCTGGAGGTGAAAACCATTATTTATTGATTTTTATTATCCTTATTCTGTATCCTTTTAATTTTTTTAAAGACGGCTTTAATTAAACCATTAAAATTGAACTTTTTTATAAAAAAGAAAACATGCTTTTACTTTAATATAAATATTTGATATCTGATTTACCTTAAATTAACATTTTAACATTTTGCCAAAAAAAATTTTATAACATTTTTAAACATTTTTACTGAACAAAATATGGTGGGCTTTAATTAAATTTCGATGTGTGTATATAAAAAGTTAGTATTCCTCCACGTTATAGTGAACAACGAGAGCTGCAGAAGTGTCCAAACTCACACAATCAAACACTGAGCTTGTGCGCGTAGCAGCAAAACACGAAATAAACTTCACGATGCGTGTTTGAAATTTCAACGTGCGCAACAACCAAACGAACAAATGCCTCTTGAGCAGTGCCGGCCAAAAGAGAGCTCTCTCCAGACTACAGCCGTTGTACTTGCAATTCAGTGTTCACCGATTCACACAACTAAAGGGTGATTTTTTAAGAGCTATAGGAAAGTTTTTCCCAAAAAAAACACATAAAATTCATTTTATATGTTATATTTGAATCGATAGTACGGTCCATACAATTTAATGTTTGAAGATTATTTCATGCAAATGTTGACCGTGACTGCGCCTCAAATGGTCCATCCGCTTAGTCCGGTATCTCACGAATAAATGCTTCAATGTTGTCTTCCAATGCGTCAATTGAAGCGGGCTTGTCTGTATAGACATGAGCTTTAACATAGCCCCACAAAAAATAGTCTAAAGGCGTTAAATCGCACGATCTAGGCGGCCAATTGACCGGTCCCGAACGTGAAATAAAATGTTCACCGAACTCGCCTCTCAATAAGTCCATTGTTGCGCATGCTGTGTGGCATGTGCCACCGTCTTCTTGAAACCACATGTCATGCAAGTCAAGCTCTTGCATTTTGGGCAAAAAAAAGTTGGATATCATCTCACGGTAGCGCTCACCATTCACAGTTACGTTACGATTCGCAACATCTTTGAAGAAGTACGGTCCAATGATGCCACCAGCCCATAAACCGCACCAAACTGTGACTTTTTCTGGATGCATTGGTAGCTCTTGCAATGCTTCTGGCTGATATACACTCCAAAATCGACAATTCTGCCCATTGAGCTAAAAATGAGCTTCGTCGGTGAACACAATTTTTCGGTAAAAAAATGAATCTTCGGCCTACTTTCCAAAGAGCCCATCAAAAAATTCTACGTTGCGGTAGGTCGTTCGGCTTCAATTCTTGCACCAGCTGTATTTTGAAAGGCTTCACACCTAAATCCTTCCGCAAAATTTTCCACGTTGTTGAGTAACAGAGGCCCAATTGCTGCGAACGGCGACGAATCGATAATTGATGGTCATCATTAACACTGGCCGATACAGCTGCGATATTTTCTTCAGTTCGCACTCTACGTAAGCGTGTTGGTGGATTAATGTCCAACAATGTAAATTTGGTGCGAAATTTAGTTACAATAGCCCGAATAGGCCGCTTCAGTGGGTCGATTCAACTGACCATAAAATGGAAGAAGCGCGCGATGAACTTTCTTAAAGGGTTACATGGGTTTCGTCGGGTAAAAGTACGCCTAATTAGGCCTATTTTCAAAAATTTTTTAAAAATTATTTATTTAATTCAAACTTTTTCTGTCTTATAGACAACAAAATTTCTGAAGATTTAAAAAAATTTAAAAAAAATTAAAACTCCTCCATTGTGACGTCATTTCCGGTGACCCCTCGAGGAAAAGGTGCGCCCGCGTTGTCGAGCACTGCGCTCATTTAAAATGAAAAAAACAAAAATAAGTATTTTAGTTAAGACCATAAACGCGTGCGTGAACGAAGGAAACAAAAAAAAAAGTAAAAATTGGGAATTTTGGCAGACATTTTTCCAAAAAAATGAAAATTTCTTTCGATTTATTTTTGATAGTTGTGATTAAACACAAAAAAATGACATCTTTGTTGGGATTGCCAAGCAAAGAGAGCAGAATAAGCTCGTATACTGTCGGTGTCTCGAGGTCGATGCCGCAGAGCGGCGTTGTATACGCAATAAATAAGAACGTGCTGCCAACAGAATTATGAGTTCCTATGCCATGGGATAGGCTTTGGACATTTTGGACGCCACGGAATTAAACCTTTCTTTATGTATTAACATTTTAGGATTTGTTTGCTATTTAATCATTGAATTTCGTATGAATCATTATTATACTTCAAAACATATGAGTAAAAGTTAAGACTGTCAGGCCTTTTCCCATTTCCGAATGGATTTAAAAAAGTAAAATAATTGTAATTCCAAATCGTTTTCATTAGGATAAATAACAAATTTTAAAAATAACTATTTTTAAATCCAAGTGTATGCTTAATATATCTATGGATAGTTCAAAATCTTAACAATATTTAACATTTAAAAATAAAAATAATTGAAAGATGAAAAGTATAACCGTTGTCCTAATAATGTACAATTATTTTTTAATCCACTGCACACTGGCACAGAATTGAGAATTGTACGGTAGAAACTAATAACAGCGTTGTCTTTGGTTTTAGATGTGTCAAAATCAATACTCAGTGGTTTTCGGGTGCTCTGATTTCGTTTCGGGCATTATTTTTTCGATCGGTGAGGAGGGGGTTGACTTATGAGAATAGAAGAAGGGCTAAGTTTTAGGAAGAAACACATGATGTTTCGTTGAGGGCGGGAGTGCGTAATATCTGAAAAAAAACTCAAATTGGGTATCGTTATATAGGTTTTTGAGTGCTCTGAGTTCATTTCTGGCAATATTTTCCCAATTGGTGGAAGGGGGCTGACTTAACGGGGGCGATCGGTTGGGAGGGGTCTGATTTAAGGGGGTACTCCTATAACATGTCAGATAACATTTAAGTAAAGCGTTATACTATGACTGATTTTCGTTCATACAAAATTAATAACTTTAACACTAGAAACAAATTTTGTTATGCATATGGCCATTAAACAGCTACTTTTTCGTATTAAAAGGTAAGGTCAATTTTGTGAATTTTGTCAAGATGGATCCAATGGATCCCTCTAAGCTCTTATTTCTATGATAGACAATTTTCCTTCAATCATCTACTGAACGGGTTTTTACTATCAATTGTTGTAGCAGTGCTTAAATGGGAAGAACCTGTAATATAATAAACTGTTAGGTTTACAATTTTTCAAAAAACTATTTCCTTCATAACACCACATGGACCCTTATCAGGAAATAAACCCGATGTAGTAATTGTTGGTAGAAGTATTTCTGAAGATAAAGTTCTGTTCAATCATTCCAACTGATCGATAGTCAAACTCTGTGCAAATGCTCGAACCATAAGGTGGCAATTGTTGTAGTACTTTTACCAAGTTGTTTTCTAGCAGTTTATCTTTGTGCAAAGGATTCGAACAATTGCATTCTTATCAACAGTTTGTTTCCTTTATAAAATCAATGACTTTTTAAATCGACTCCATTCAAACACTGTATAAGCAAGGATGAAAAGTAAGGTAAAAATCTGAAACATATTTTAAAAATTTGCTGAAGGTAGTTTTAAAGTGTGGAATTTTCACAAATTGAATTTTTCCTTGAATATTCTTACCGCTGTATAAATTATGAAAAATTGCAGCCGTTGCTTTCTTTGTTATTTTGTTTGCCTTGCACATACATATTGGTTTATTGCATTGCTGGGTTTTCATTATGGAACCAACAACAACATGGAACACACAGTTATGGTGGTTATGCGTGGCCGTTTATGTGATGGAGCGGAGGCAGCAGGGAAAGATGAGAGGCAAATGAAGGCGCATAATGAACTTTAGCATGCAATAAAATGAAATTTAATACTGTACCGACAACGCGGCTTGGGCTTGGTTTTGTGAGACCGCCCTAATTAGTTCCTTCCGCATAATTGTGCAGCAATGGAGCCATTTTAATATTTCACCGAGAAACTAAATGAATTTATTGCCCAACTGGGGAAGGGGGCAGCATTAAGTTGCGCCCTTAAATATTTCAAAAAAGGAGAAAAAAATCAATTGTTTACCATTATTAGCCCAATTAAAAATTCCCATTTGCTTGGGGTACACAAGTTGGGACCAGATTATCAACTCGGATCATCATCATCAGCCAGCAGTTGGAGTCGTTGTCTCTGGTAAATTCCCTGGAAATTCAAGTTGAAAGTTAAAAGCAAAGTTAAATTAGCAGCAGCGTCAAAATTACACTAGCATGAAAATTAGAATTAAAAGCTGACAAAAAAGTTGCCAAAAACTAGCAAACAAGACGAAGTAAAGGAAGAAGACGAAGGGAGACGACGAATTAGCCAGAGATTGTGTGTGTGTGTGTGTGTGTGTGGGTGTAAGTAGTAAAGTCTGAAAGTGTATTATTCGCAAAATGTTTAAGTTTTAAGGTAGCACTTAAATATTAGGTAATTTATTTTCATAGGTTAACAGTCTGTAATAAATTGAACCATATAAAACTATTTTTGTGTCTGTCATTTTAGGGTGGGCTTAACAATTTGGATTTGTGTTATCTTTATTGTGTCTTACAATTATTATAAAAATCCTTTAAATCATATAAATACACGGAGAAAAAAATTCAGAAGCTGCACGAAAATGTAGAATTTCTAAAACCCATTACTTTTGTGTAGCTTTTCTGCACGCCGCGTGTGGCTTTCTGATTTCTACAAGCCGCGTGTAGCTTTTCTGCACGTCGTGTTTAGTTTTTTCATTTCAACTGCGCGAAAAAAGCTACACAAAAGTAATGGGTTGAAAATCCCAGATTTTTGCACATTTTTTTCCTTTTTCCATCATCTCAGCGCAGAAGAGGAAGCCACCCCCTACCAATCTACCAAGTTTGATTCTGAAAAACAACAAAATGGGATTTGAACTCCCGGTCCCTTGGACCGAAACACGATTGGAATGATGTTTAAGACGTCTCCACCACGTTACGCGTTTAAGGCAAGGCCTTTAAGACATTACTTGTGTTGAATCTGTTCAAAGGCACAATCCAATGTTCGCTTGCTTGTAGTTCTCAAGTTCTAATTCACCGCTCTCGCTATTTATATACAGGCAACAGAAATTTGCGCACGATTAGTGTAGATTTTCAACACTCAGCGTTAAGATTTTCTAAGTCTAAACGTTCATTTAGAAATCCCACACGCCACCTGTGACAACCAATTTGCTAAACGAAAAATATAAGAATTCAGTACTGATGTAGAGCTCCATTTTTCGTTTAGAATTTCCACACGCGCGTGTAGGATTTAAATATCCAAACGTTAATGTTTAAAACCTGGTATTCAGAGTGCTGCACGAAAAATGTTAAATTATTTGGGGAAATAAGCTGATTTTCAAATGTCGTGTAGACTTTGCCTTTGCCCACGCAGCATTTAACGTTTCGACATTTGCGTTCAGATTTTTCATTTCTACACGCCGCGTGTAGCTTTTCTGCATGCCGCATGTGGCCTTCTGAATTCTACACGTAGCGTGTGCAATTTAGCAGGGCGAAATACTTTTCGTTTAGGATTGACGTTTCTACACGCGCCGTGCAGCCAATTTTGTTTTCTCTGTGTATAGCGTTCTTAAACTCTGATATTTCAACACATTTGCAAGGATATAAGAACTTCAGCACAGACGAAGTTAGCGTTACCTTCTCGTTTTTAAATAGAGTTGAAACACAGCGAATGCGATTTAGTTTGTCTGAGTACTAAGCTTTACAAACAAATTACGCCGAAATTTGAAGATCTTGTTATTTTTAAATTAACAGGTGTGGGTCACACTACTCGAAAAGCTTTGCTTAGTTTTAAATAAAATTTTTGTCATGTTTCTAATGTAAATAAAAACTGTGTTAAAATGAAAGTGAAAAGATAGCTGACTATCAACTACAATATTAGATTTAGATTTATTATTTTCCCAATACAATAATACAGAATCTTAAAAATAAACATTCCATATAAAAGTTGAAATGTATGTAATAAGTATACATCGGATTTTAAGTTCTTTTTTGTTTTTGGTCTAAAGTATTCAAAATTTTGGCATAAATAAAAATATTGGAAATTTTTTTAAGATGATCATATCCAAAAATGCTTCTTTTTAGGTAAAAGCATATGCTAAAATAGGTTAAAATAGGTACAAAATTGGTCAAATTAGGTTAAAATATGTCAAAATATGTTCAACTCAAAATACCACTCAAAATTCCGTACTTATTGATACTAAACTCAATAAGGTACTATACACAGGCAAGCTCTGTAAATGGTTCAAAGCGTACTATTTAAAGCACAATTACAGTAAATGGTTTGAATCTTGTTGTATGTACTTCCGTTTTACGGTACGGTTGGCGTCGTTTCGTAGTGACCGCAAAAGGCAGTACCGAATGTTGTGAATGTGTTCAGTTCACATACGAGCAAAAAGTTTGATTCAGATACGCGAACCTTTTCATAAAAATATTATGAAATTTCGCTTTTGCTGTACTTAGTTGAAAGCGAAAATAATGGAACTGATGACGTTTTGGAATTTTTTCGAAGTTTAAGTATTTCTCCGTCATAAAATATGTAAATATAACATTCTGTATGCTCTGGTCTATTTTCTTCACCATTGGTCATCCATGGTATGGCGGATCGGTAAGATCACAATGCAGTTGTTTTGTGGTATTTAAAAGCAATTTCTTAAGTAAATATTGATTAAACTACTATGGAGACCTTAAGCTAAAAAGTTTGTTAACGCAATAGATCTGAAATGATTTTTAACTTAATTGGCATTTAAATTTGGTGCAATACTGCTACTAGTCATCTTCTTTACGCATTTCGCAATTTTATGATTTGTCCATCACGATAAAATGATTTTAACTACAATTCTTCTTTTTCGTCCTTCCTTTTCCATTCTCTAAACTCTATCGTTCCTTTCAGAGGGTAAAATACCTACTCCAAGGTCTAAACCAAAAATTCTTTTGCACCGAGCGTTCCTAACCGAAACGGATTTTGCTCGCCCGCGTGGTGAACACAAAAAATTGGGACCTTCTTTACTTTCAGACGGTGCGCTACGAAGCATTTACCTTACTTGCCTCTGTACGGTACTTGCTGTGTTAGTTAGTTTCCTTTTGAACCCTGCAAGAAGGCATGTTCAGATGTGCAGACGCCTATTTGAGAGCATATATTTACTCTCTACTTATGTAAAAGCATATGACATTTTCCAAAAAAATTCTCAAATATGCATTTAGGTCGAAAATATGTCAAATATGTAAAACGAATGAGGAAGAGATCTACTTTACATGAAACAAATTTGTATGCAATCAGATTTTTTTTAGACCACCCCTTACAAATATGTTTTCACCTTAAATCCGATGCCTATAGTAATAAGTATTAGAGACCTGCACGAGTGATTACACGATGCCAGAATCATGAGTAAAAATACTCATTTTGACGAGTATAGTTATTTTTTCGTAACAGGTAATCATTTTCATGAGTACGAGTAGTATCGTGGCATCGTACGATTATAATCGTAGAACCGTAAGAACTATAATAAATATGGATAACTCAAATTTTCTGTTAACACTATAAAGAATTACTAAATTGTCGTTTAACGCGAATAACTTCCATAACCTTACTTATTAAGTATACCTAACATTAGTTTTTTGTGTATCGTTAGCCAACTGTATTTAAATTTCAACCCAAACGATGCTATTGTAACCTTCTTGTTTTTAATTGAACTTTAGTTGATCGCTGATGGCTTGAAGGTACAAGAAGGGCGACGTGACATTGAGAGGCTTCAATGCTAGTTCAACTGTTAAAATTAAAATGAGGCCCACAGCCATTTACTTAGACTCCACAAATGTGCTGTTAAGGGTAACATAAATTCTTCGCAAAATGTTTGGCAAAGTCGTTACTTCTGTCTTACCTCAATTTGTTATATGAAACTTCTTGTTGCTTTGCATTTCCGGAGAGGTCTGAAAGCTGCAAATGGACAAAAATGAATTTTTAGACACTCTGAGCTGTAATTACTAAAAAAATTCGAAGTTATGGAGTCTTAACCAAAACAGATTCGTGTTTAGCAAGCGAAAATCACTTAGAACTAGTACCATTTCTTCTACAAACTGCTTCGTAGTGTAATAGTGTGCATTGCTTTAGCTAGCTAGTTTCTGTATATACAAGTGGGTAGAAAACATGCCGAGTATTGTTGGTGCCAAAAGTTCAACCAACAAGGAAAGAATGCCCTCAGGATTCTGACAGAGCTCTACACGGGTCACTGCAGACTGCGGAGCCACATGCACAAGTTGGGAATCAGAAATACCCAACTATGCAGATAATGAAGAGAAGGAGGAGTCCTCTGAACATATACTAGCACACTGCAATGCACTAGCGAGGCGCAGACTCAGCAATATCTGTAACATAGAACCCACCAAAATCCTGGCTTTGTACAGGAAATAGGAATGCTAGGAGATTTGTAAACTCAGTAGCGGGGCACAATAGACCAAAAATAATCGCGGTGCACCACTTCCCCATCAACAAATAATAATAATATACGACTTAAGTTCTCGCGCCCAAATTTAATCTCAATCTTCCTTCGACTGATTTTCTTTGAATAACAGATTGGATTGAAATATTTCCTTCAAAATAGTTTAATCAAAGGCTATGCCCGTGCTGAGCACACACCTGCCACATTTGCCTCACGACAACATACCAAATCGGACAATGAATTTATGACATGCCATGTAAATATATTCAGAGCTGATCCGATCGCCTGGCTTAATATCCACTTGGCGCCACTAAAACGAACATGAAATTCATTTTGGCGCAAGGTCCCACTGTTACTGTCAGCATTTAAAATACAATCTGCATAAATTTACGATTTTTTCAGCTAAATTTTTAATTTAAAACACATTTTGGTGTGGCGGGCAGCAAGAGTAGAAAATGCACTGGTAGAAAAATTTCTTAATAAGTAAAACTTGATTTAGAAAATCCTATAAAAACCGTGAATTGGCTACCTACAACAAAGAACCAAATTTGGTACGTCCCAGATTTTCTGATTTCCATATTTGTTCATGTGTTTCCCACTCAAAATATTATAAAGTTACTTCAACCTTTTTTTCCCAGTGTAAATCAAAGAAAACATGAAGAACAACCGAAAACATAAATAAATCTGAAATTTTATGCACTCAAAGCCTGAGACAGGCTACACTCAACCATAAAAAATCGTTGTTTCTTTTTTCGACTCAAAACTTTTGTTTTTAAAAGTTCTTTAACGGTTTTCGGTCGACGTTATTGTTGTTGTTGGTCGCCGTTAAAGCTGCCCTGAACCACATGCAATTTCTTTTGGTTTTGCGCCGAGTTCGATTGCTGCGGAGAGCCACAGCAGCAGCAGCAGCAGCTGCAACAACAAACGACAAGGACAAAAGCCAACAATGGATTATTAGTGGCACTTAAGCAAACACGGGCAAGGGCCAACCAGTGCAGGGCGGACGGACAAGGGCGTGGCAGACGACTTATGGCACCACACCAGGAGAAGGAAGATGTGTGTGTGTGTGTGTTTATGCATGCCGTCGCCGCCGCCGACGCCTGCTGCTGCTGTCGTTTCTGCGCTGATTTATCGCCGAAATGTGGGCGTTTTTAATTAATTTTCGCTTCAACTCATAAAATGTTGTAATAAATATTTGAAAACAAAAACAAAAAATGAAACACAATTGCCTGCTCTTGATTTAGTTAAGAATTTCGCACTCACAAATGCACTTCAAGTGGCTGGCCAAGAGCCCTTCAGTCCAAGTAACCACAAGGAATTGGACAAATCGTTTTGGTTTTTTGAAGCTGCTGGCAGCTGAGAAGAGAAAACGGTTTGAGTGGAGCATTGTGGTTGCCTGTCTGAACATATATGCACCATACGTACGAATTTCACAAGTGCTTCATGAGTAAATGTTAGCACAAAACTGAGATTGAATTCCTTGTACCTCAAAAGAGAGTTGAACTTCCATGAACATGTAGAATTTTGGCAATTTAAGCAAAAGCTGTGGCAAACCATCTTTTCAATCTCAAACCAGGAGTCTAATAGGCCAACTGATTTTGGTTGGTCGGTGTATGTGAATGCACATATCTCAGAGATGCAGGCAGATCATGTTTAGAAAGAGCGTCATATTATATCTCTCACAGTTCTAAAGCAGAGTTCCCCAAGAAAAGAGCGCGAAAATGTGAATCTGTCTCTCTCTTACACACAGTGTAGCATGACTTCGGCAAGGTCTGAATTTGCGAGAATGTTTTCTAAAGATAGCCTATTACTAAAGTCATATACTCCAAAACGGCAATTAGTCACTTCTTGTAAGATTATCAATGATTCTTCAACATGAAGTCTGTAGACTTCGATAGGCACAGGCTGGTAAGATCACATGATTTTATTGAAATTTAACGCCCAAGCCTGTAACTGAAACGGAGCAAAAAATGGTTTTCTGTTTACTAGATCTTTAGTATGGTATTTTCCCAAAACTTTAAAACATTAGATTTTTTAGGCAATTTTTGAATTCCTCGTCCTTAGCTCCTTAGCTTAAATTCCATTTCATTTTCATAAGAATATGATTAATTTCCAGAATCATTGATGCTTTTATGATTTAGTTCCTTTTGACGATCAAACAATTCAGCGAAAACTCTTTGAGTATTTCAGCTCTAAGGTCAAGAAATAAAGGTTCTTGGATCCAAAAAGATGTAAGATTTGGGTAAAATACTCTGATCCTGAGAGCAGCGCTTGCTATTTGCTGCAATGGATTTGAATATTTCTAATACAACTTTATATTTTCACTTCGAATAAGCTGAGCAATAGATGGCGGCACTACTTGCTTTGAACAATGGTTGTTGAGGAATTTTTAAAACTGACCCATATGAACAAACAGAACTTAGAGATGATAAGAGATAGAGGTTTGACATGTGTGAGACATACGCTTCTTATACTTGAAGGCTGAAAAGTATATTTTCAATTTTTGCCGCGCCCATTTGGAAAAATCGTTATTTAGTAATCACTATTACCTATTGTTTTGTCAATCAAATGATAATGGCCGTGTTCACCAGCACAAATCAATGACGAAACTATCGATGGATCTAGTTCGATTGTTGTTGTGAATGAATGTGAAGTGCAATTATGATTGCTAATTTTTTGTGATTTTCATTAAAATCAAAAGATAGCCTTCATACCAATTACCTTAAAATTTCATCAAAGCGTTCAACATAAGCAAATTAACTATTTTTGATGGATGATGTTTGATGTATGCTGGTGAACAAGTCCAATGATACGATGAACGATAGTCGAGTTATAAGGAAAACAAATAATTATGATGGGCAGCATTGGCAGCAATGGCGATGAGCAGTTCAGGGCTGCAAACCTTCTCAAAATGGGGAGGATCTGTTTGGGCGGGTTCAGAAGGACGCTGAACAGGATTACTATGGGTTTTCGCTAAAAAAAATCGATATAAATTGGAAAAACCTTAAACATTTCATTCATACATATTTGGAAGTTCAGAGAGGTAAATCTGTTGTATTTCCCCGCATAATTGACAAGGCATATTCGTTTTGTCATAAGTCATGATATGACACCTACGACCTGCAGGAAATACTAAATTGATAGGGTTTTCTTGTTCTTTTTTGTGCATTTTTATACACTTGAAAAGTGTTTTATAATTTTGCCCAGAAGTTTGTAACGCATAGAAGGAATCATCTCCGACCACATAAAGTATATATCCCTTGATCAGCATAGACGAGCTGGAGTCGATTGCTTTGTCCGTCCGTCTGTCTGGGGGTGTTTCTACGCGAACTTGTCCAGTTTTGGAGCTATCGAGCTGAAACTTTGCACAGAGTCTTCTATTTACTGCACGCTGCTAATATGTCGTGGAACCGACCGGATCGGATGACTACTTCTTGTAGCTGCCATACAAATGTTTGTTCGAAAAATGGGTTTTAGTGAGAAAAACTGGTTTGTTCTCAATATTATCACTCTCAAACACGGTCTTGGGTAATATGTCATGTTTTTAAGCTGATTTGCGAAGTTTCTGGTCGAAGTCGCTAACCGTTGTGACAAGCTATTTCGCGTATCAAAACTTCGGTACTGACGAAGTTAGCTTTGCTTTTCTCGTTTAATTTGGTCCGCTCATTTTTATTTCTTACTTACTGTATACTTGGAGTTGCCCGCGTCCTTTGCATTGAATTGGATATGATACAAGATACAAGGATAGGATACAAGTCGATAACATTTGTAACCACACATTACATTTCCACTTTGCTGCCAAAAAATTTCTGAGAAATTTTAAATGTCTAACACTCGAGGTGTAAACCTAACAGACCCGTTTTCGTAAATTACTATTTTATAATTAAACAAGTAAGACCGCTGCAGTCGAGTAGCCCGACTTCCAATATACCCTGGACAATTGACAACGAGAGCGTAAGTTACAAAGTCGGCTCTAACCGACTTCGATAAACCCCCTCAGTCATGAAAAAAAAAACATGTTTAATAGTGCTCCCGCGTTCCTTAGGGTGACCATCCGAAAAGTATTATGCAACATTTTTTTTTGGGTGGGTGGGGTGGTGGGCGGGGGGGCTTGGTTCGCTTTTTTGCTTATAACTTGTTGAACCGTTCATCCGATTTTTATCATTTCTTCGGCAAATCGATTTATTTTGCTAATTACTAACTATCTCTAGAAGGTACGAATCGTCTATCTTCAAAACTGTGGAGATATAACTTTTTTTCCAAATTGCGGGAGGGGAGGGGGCGTGGCCAAAATTTGAAACAAACTTGATCAGCGCGCAGATAAAAGAAGCATTTGTCCCATACATGTCAAACCTCTATCTCTTACCATCTCTGAGATCGACGCGTTCATACAGACAGACGGACAGACGGATGGACGGACAGACGGACATGGCTAAATCGACTCGGCTATTGATGCTGATCAAGAATATATATACTTTATAGGGTCGGAGATGTTTCCTTCTCCCTGTTACATACATTTGCACAACTTCATTATCCCCTTTTACCCATTTTTAATGGGTACAGGGTATAAAAATAGAGGGAAGCTAACTTCGGCTCGACCGAAGTTTATATACTCTTGGAGCATGATATATTTCTGCCAGTTTTTATATGGCAGCTATACGATATATTCATCCGATTTTGATCAAATCCTCTAAAATTGTGTTGAGACAGATAATATTTATAACTGAAAGGTACAAACACGCTACCATTGAAAACAAAAAAGTTTTTCTCACTAAAACTATTTTTTCGACCGATCATTCCTATGGCAGCTATATGCTATAGTCATCCGATTTGGATCAGACTTGACAGAATTATGTGTTAGCATATCATATTGATCAGTAACGAGTTTGGGAGCGATAGCAGTGAAAACAAAAAAGTTTTTCATACTAAAACTTTTTTCAGATCTATCTTTTGTATGGCAGCTATACTATATAGTGGCCGATTTGCATAAAACTTGCTGAAACTATGGGAAAGCATAAAAAACTTATAATTACGAGGTTTGGTAGCGATAGCATGGAAAACAAAAAAGTTTTTCTCACTAGAACTACTTTTTTCAACCGACCGTTCCTATGGCAGCTATATGCTATAGTCATCCGATGAGGCCAGTTCCGACAAATGTGCGGATTTATAAACAAGAGAGTGAAAAGTTTGGTTACGATAGCTTTAAAACTGATTTAATAACGAATTTGTCAACGGCCCAAAGGTATGCCTTGCAAAAACTGTACAGCAAGCTAGTAATTTGAATAGAATTTCAATGAAAATGTTCAACAAAACAACTTGCCTACTTTGGGCAGCAAAAATATTTTTTTTTTTATAAACCAGTATACAATTGATAAAAATTGAAATATCATTGTTGAAAAAAAAATATAAGTTGGGAAAGAAAGTTTCGAAGTTAAGGAATAGTACTCTTCGATAATATCAAAAAGAGTCAAAACAAAAGTATAGGTTAGCCGCTTAAAACACGTCTAAAAAGAGTCTAAAAGGCATTTTCTGCAACTTTAAGCTTAAATTACTTAAAATCTCGACGTGATGGACAATTTCTAAAAACAGATTCGTGTTCAGCACACGAAAGCTATCTAGAATCGCCACCAATCCTTCAATATTCTGGAAAAAGTCTAATTTTGTTGCCTTGTGTAGATTTTACTTCTGAGATACAAACTTTTAGTGTTCACTGTACAGAGTATGTTATAGTCGGGCTTGACCGACTTTGGTTCTTGTTTAATTAACTTAAACAGGTGGGTAGGATGGTCTGTTGAAGTATGGTAAAGAGCAGCATATCAACGCTTATAAATAAGCTTCCCAGTCCATAGAGGTGCCTTTTCAAACGCCACCACAATGAAATTTCCGCTATATAGCCCGCTGATTAATGTTCTGAAAAAAAATTGTTTGGTTTGTTTTTAGGAACCAAAAAGTTCAAAAGTTTGGGTCATTTTCTTTTTCCAGTGTAGAGTCCTTCAAGCGAATTATAAAATGTGGAGGATAGTGAAAAAAATCACATCCACATCCTAATACTATTTAGAGCTAGATTTACAAATTTTGGTATAAGAATTTTTTACAAAGGTAAATAAATGTGCTAATACAAAACTCCAGCAAACTAAATTAATTATTTTCATTTTGATGTTTAAGCTATACAATAATCGCCTAATAATACACGTACATGTAGTGGAAAAACTTATATTTCTTTCCCGCACCCTCTTAGCTCTAAATTAATGCTTCTCTCGCGCACACTTCGTATTCTTTGCCCGTTTATGTAATGAAAACGAAATGACCTTTTCATAAGCATTTCGATATGCATTTTAAATGTTGTGTTAAATGGCTTATTTAGCTTGTTAGCGCTCAAAATTATGGGACAACTCCTACCCAGAAGGAGGTCTCGCGCTCGCCCAGGTTGCAGTGCGGCGATAAATATCCAAGTGTAAATGGATACCATGGAGAACCAGCGAGAGAATGAGCCAAGCAATGAACTAATAAAGGACAGACAGACGCCGCCGACGCTTTATTAGCCAGACTTTGTTATGGCCGCAAATGCGTTGCCATAAATTTCAAGCTTTGGCCACAACGGCAACTCCGACTCCAATGAAGACATTTACCGGCAACGGGCGGCGGCTAATGAAGATCAACGAGTGGAGGACGCCGACAACATGACTGAGATTGGCCTGCAGCCCGTGTGTGGGTGGGCTGGGTTGTTCAAGCGCATTTCTATGCGCATCGCGCAAATATTTCATAAATTTCATTCAATTTTTTGTATTAAACGCCAAGAATTATGTGCCCAGGCCCCACGGAAATCCGCTCATTACGCTAGACTTGTAATTAATCTTGGGCAAAAAAAAATAAGAGAAAACGAATGGAAAAACTTTCGAACCCTGCGTACACCTGTTACACACTCGAAAGGGTCCTCTTGGGTTCCACGCGAAAAGGTTTCTCTGTGTCGAATTGTGTGTAAATATTTGCAAATGAGTTTGAAATTAATCCGGCTTACTGATTTTTCTTTTTGGCTTAGAATGTGTAATTAATTCACGGAAAAAAGCGGGCATCAAAAAGTTCATGAAAATTGGATGTTGCTAGAAAGGGGAACACAGTTTCATATTTCAGTTGGAACAAGTTTAAACGCTAACTAACTTCAAACTTTTAAATGCAAAATAAAATATTAATTGAGCAACTTGATGCGACTTTTTGCTTTTATAGATTAAGAATATTTTAATTTATTAAAATTCTTTTTGAAAATTAATTTATTTTTACTTACTTTTGAGGAGGAATGCTCGACGGTGATTGCCGAGATTTATGTCAGCTGAGTTCTTATACTGCAACTGGTTGCGTATAAAAATTGACTCCGCTGGCAGAGCGAACTAAGTGGCCATGCCAAAAACTCCAACTATGTGTCTTAAAACGAAAAGGTTGTGGTTTCGAGTCTCAGTAGGGGTAGGTTGCATTGCAACCGAAAACTGTTCTGTTTTTTTCTTTCCCTTAACAAAATAATCTATATATTTATCATACAGTTTTTTAACTGAAGCTTTACAGAAATCTGTAGGATGGTTAATAAGTTGTGACATCTCATCTTAAGCATAAGATAATCTTGTATTTAAGCTCATTTCAAGGTTTTTCAATGTTTTTTTTTTATAATATTCTCGGAAAAGAGATTTTCAATCTAGATTTAAGATTGATTTTTTTCTTAGTTTGCCATCAGTTTTATTGAAGAATCGGTATTTGCTCTGATTAATATTCTTTGCAATCTCATTTAATTGTTCAAAAGGAAAACAGTTGTCAAATGGTTTGCTTTGAACTGGAACTACTAGTGTTCTCCGGCTTATATGTGCTTTGGCCTATTTAAGCTCTAAAATGAGCTTTAAGACAACGCATTCATATGCAACTCAGACAAGTTAAATAACAGCTTAAGAATTTATTGAGGTGTTGCTTAAATCAGGGAGCAGTTGGCAGTTGATGTCGCTTAGAGCTGAGGAGTCTGCCAATTCAGTTTTAGCATTGGTTAACTGCTTTGAAATTGCTTGTGGTCTGCTCAAAAAAATGCTTAAAATGGTTTGCGCTCAGCGAAAATCTTGTTCTTGTTAACCTTTGTGTTCATATCAAAATAGATTGAAAACATTTTTAAATATTTTCTACTGAATTTTCTAAAGAATCGCATCAAACCGTATCAAACTACTAATTCGTCGTCATAATACTGCTAATTTGAAATATTCTATACCGAACAGAAAATATAAAATACAATGGATCGGTTTAGTTTTTCGAAGTGTTGGATAACGTAAGACAACGTCGTAAGGAACGAATCGAAACGAAATAAGTCACATCGCATTAAAGCCATTCACCAGATAATTCCGACTAGCCGTTAAAAAGGGGGGTAAACCCAAAAATTTGTTCAAAAAAATACATTTATTTTTTAAATAATTAAAAAAAGATTTTGAGACGAATAGTCCAAGTTCCTGCTAAATATGATTATTTATTTGTTTTGAAGCTATTTAAAATTAAAAAAGATTGTAATTACATAAGGTTGATTTGTCCATTGTTTGTCGAAAATAATAAGCTTTGGAAGGTATTTGGAACTGACTTCAAAATCAGTTAACTACGAGGAATCGCTCAAATAATCATGCAACTTGCAAAGAGTACGGCTGTAGTCGCTCAGGCGACACGCTAAACGCTTAAAAATACCACTTTACCAATTAAAATTTAGAACTAGTCAGAGACAAATTGTTATTGCATCAACTGGCTAGGAAAATGTTCTGGTCATCTCATAAATCGCTAAGGTGTATCGGTAGGTATATCGATAAAAAGTGACTTAGTTGCACAGAATGGTTCCAAAACGCTAAGAAGTTGCTCAAGAACTGGATGGAGCATGCTCAGATTTGATATGAGCGCGTTTGGTTTTACCAGCTGCAATGGTCAAGTTGAGTATTTCCAAATGCCTTAGCTTGGCGGTTTTTAGTGGTGTTTTTGGATCCACTGAATATTCTTCTTTCTGAAAAACTCTAAAGAATTTGTATTTATAACTTTAACCTACCCGTCCGTCTGGGATTAATCCCTCGTGGGACTGAACACACAGCGTGGGAACTCTACTCGCTCCATTATCTACAACAGGGTTCCCCAAGAAGATATCGTGAAATTGTGACTGTGTCGAACAGTGATGCATGACTTCGGTTTATCGGTAAGTCCCGTAACACCTAATACCACACACTAGTATAAGCGGCCAAAAATGGTAGCAGAAGGCTAGTTAAATAAATTTTACTTTTCCAAAAAAATAAAAAAGACTTCGACAAGCATTCGGTGCGAATTGGCGAGTATGTTCGGCCCCCAGATGCTATGGCTGGGAATACTCTGATCTAAAATACTTGTGGCGTTGCCGTCAGTCGCAGTAAAAGCTAACCAATCTTAAATTGTTTTTTTTCTCTTTGTGTTCTAGCCAGTGATTGGAAAGGTACTCGATTTTTTTTTACCTAGGTAAGGTACAAGGTAAATGTCGAAAAATATACCTAAGTATGGGAAAATACCTATGTTTGAAGCCAACCGAGCTTTTTCGGCAGCTATTTGTGTTTGTCCAAAATGTTTTAATGTTTTTTGTTTTCCTTGCAAATAAAAACGCACTGCTTCAAATTAGACTTGATTTTAATTATAAGTATTTAATTTGTCGATTTTTTAGTTCCAAAGTTTCAATATGTTTAATACACGCTGCTGCACTCTGCCGATGCTCAAGACGAAGTGAAGTTAGATCAAAGAATTAGCAAAGGCAAGGCCTAGGCATGACAGAGAGGCAGAGATAATCGCAAAGACTAGATAATTGAGAGAGATAATGTAAGTGAGTGCAAATGTAAGCATTAAGTAAATTGACTTTAAACTAGAGCATGATACATAGTGTTAGAGTGGGCTATACTGGGGGCCAGCAACTGCTCCGAACAACCTATAATATGCATACCTTTTTTCTTCCTAGGTAGAGGTAAAGGTACAAAAAAGGTATGCATATTAAAAACAAAACAAATTAACTTTCATTGCTAACATTTTTAGTCATACTGTAAGGGCTTCAATCCAAGTATAAGGTTTAAAAATATATTGAATTTTGATGTTTTATAATGTTAAACAATATTATAATAATTACCCTATATTCTGTTTTGCAATCTTCCTTCAAATTTTTAAAAATTTTAAAAATAGTTTTGTTTATACAAAGCTGACATTTGCCTGGTCAATTCCATTTAAGATCAGCGCTTGTCTTTTTTCACTTTATTATTTAGTGATTGATTAGTCAATTTTAAGAATAATAAACATGCTTATATTTTTTGTTTTACCAAATCGGATATACCGATTGCAATTTTTGATTTTTTGTTTGTTTTAAAGATCGTATAATTCTGAAGAAAACTTAATAAGAAAATTTTATATATATTTTAAATTTGTTAAATTATTGTCGTTTTACTGAAGTACTACATTTGTTCCTTGTATTTTCCCACTTTGATGGACCGTAAAAAGTGCATTTTACCTCGTTTTAAGTTCTGGAGTGAACATTTTTGTAAAATACATATTTATAAACAAAATATAAAAAATACACATTCGCTTATTTGCTACTTGCAAGAATTTCCGATTGTAAACATATCAATATGCATGAATTAATTTTCTATTGAGATGAAATCTCCGCAATTTTGCTTCTACACGAGCGACGGGCTGGTTTCGCTTTGCAAAAATCGTAACTTTTGAACGGAAAGAGATATTTAAAAACAAAAGTTAATTAGTTTTACAATCGCATTTTCAATAAATTGTTTTAAAATAGTTAAAATTTTACCTTTTCTTTTGCAACATTTTCAGTGTATTAAACTTGGCACTTAGACAGTCGATCCTGAGTCACCATGTTAACCTGTTTTAAATTTGTTTGAAAGATATCAAAATTCTCTATCACCTTCCCTTTGGAATTTTCAAATATCTCTTTTCGGTTAAAAGTTACGATTGGTGCAACGCTAATTCAGCGAAACCGGTCTGTCTCGCGGTAGTCTTTTTTTTTTGTATATTTAGAAATGAATGCCGCAAATTAGTGAGACCGAATATATACAATACAACAATTGATATTGATACTTAGGAGCGAAAAAATCACGTTCGAAAGGTACCTACACCCTATGGACCCTACCTAGGTAAGGTAAAAGGTACTCGAATTTAAAAATACCAAGGTTAGGTAAAAGACACACAAAATACGTATCTAGGTATTTCCAAACACACACAAAACAAATCTTTATATATCATGAAGCTTTACAGAAAACTGTAGAAGGATTGATAAGTTGAGAGATGTTAAATCTTCTTTTTGAGATTTTTAATCTCAATTCAAGGTATTTCTCTTTTATATTCTGGCCTGTTTTCATTGAAGAATTCGATTGATCCGAATTGACAAGAGTTGTGGATCCTAAGAAACGAATAACGAATTTAGCCGAAACGTTTTGCTATTACGAGGATAAAATTAAGATTTTTAAAGGGGTTTTAAAAGCCGAATAACACGATCGGGTTTTGGAAGCGGAAACATTTAACAATTCCGATTCAATTCTGGGTCGTAGAACTGCTCCAACTTTTAGAAACAGTAGTTTAGTTTTCTGAAATCAGATACGATTCTTTCATTAACAAGGGTATTCCATCGTCGACTGTTCTGAACCCCACTTCCATTCACTTCTTTCTTTTGCCTTATTTATGGCTGGACTTTAGCATTGGCCAGCTGACATCTTGCAGAGATTGAACGAGAAAAGCGTACATAAATTTTTATAATTTTCCTTTTCTTTCTTTAGCATGCGACGTCAGCTCAAGAAGAAGGAGTGGGCTACCAGCTGTGTCTTCTTCTTGTTGCTGCCGCCTAAGCCGCGCGGGCGACACTTGACTGACGCCTTGGCTGGCGCCATCTAGCGGTAGCCGACAGCGCGTGCATAACTTGCGTTTCATTATAATGAGATTATCCCTTTCGCTTGTGTATGTGTGTGTGGGTGTGTGTATGACTGGCACATTTCCATCTTTTGGGCTCAGAAACTGCAACAGCTGTTTGTGTTTTCTTATTTAAATTATTTCTCTCGTATTTTTTTGACGGCTTGTTATGCTTTTCCTTTCTTGTCTTGTTTTACGCTCCTTGGACATTAGATGGTGGATTTCGGCTCTTTTTTTTGTCTTTTTAGGGATTTACGTTTTATTTAAGTTAAGTAAATAGTCTGTGAGTTGATGTAATCAAACAATCTGCAGGAATGTTTTTCAATTAAAAATATTCTTAAAAAATCTATCAAAGAAAATGTACCTAATAAAGGAAATTGATTTTTAAACTGAAGCGAAATAGAATTAGATAAAGTTAAGTTCAATCAAGCTTGCACTTAGTTTATTTTGGTAATTTTAAACTCTGCAGGCTGACATCTTCGGAATTGTGGGGTTTAGGTAAGAAATACTGGACTTTTTTTTCTGTGCATTGTAATAACTCTATAGCAATTTCTAGTATACACGATTAATCATTTCCAATTAGCTCAGTTAACATGCCTTTCAATGATTTCTCTTATTGATTTTTAATTGTAATTTATTTACAAACTCTACGGGATCATCTTCATAGGAAAAACTACACATTTACCATGTTCGAATTATGCAAACATGAATTGACATATGTAGATTCATTTTGCCTTTGGAATCGATTGGCTCACGCCAAGGCCAAGCCCATGCCCATGTTTGAAAACCAATTAGAGCCAAAACGACAAATGTAATGTGACAGCTCGAAACTAACAGCAACAAAAGCAACAACAAAGAATAGCTAACAAGATCAAAATCGTGTAATCTGAATCATTACAACATTTATTTATTTTTGTACAAATATGTCGAAAAGGTGTGAGCGGAGACCCCACAGATTTTTGAGCTAAGCTGAAATCTACAAGTTTCGATTTAGATTGGGTGGAGTTTTGATTATTGTTAAACTTTTAATTGATATACAATTTCATTTTATCTCGGTCGTATATTTTGAGTTTAATTTCTAAAGATTAAATAAAATTTTACCATCTCAAAACTGCTCAAAGGGTAGTAAATCGACTATACCACATAAATACTCTATGCTGGGATATATTGATGAAGATGTCATTTGATTTCGCGGCATTAAGTTTTTTATAAAACGACAAGCAACCGCTAATGCCTGATTATTTATTGTTGTTAGCTTACATTTGCTTAATAAATGGATAATTGCGAGGGTTGTCTGATAGGTAAGGATTGTCTTTGACTTTTAAGCTGAGTCTTTGGAGCATACGCTTGGGTTTTGGAAAGCATTATCTTTATGCAGTTAGCATTCGAAATTAATCATAACTGCAAGTGCACAATTGTTATTTCTTTAATGCAATGCTGAGTCTGACTTGTGACATAAGCTTTGTCAGTAAATAGAAATATTGGCTAGAGTGCAATATAATCAAACTCTTAATCTACTGTTAAATTGCAGTAAAGGATTAGCCTCTTGTTGTCCCCGGAGCGTTTCTCCGCGTACTACCAGGCAAAAAGCTTGAATCACAGATTTTTGCAGGTGGTTGTGGCCAGTGGTATAGTGCTGCGACCACTCCAAGGAAGTCATGAGTTTGATTTTTCTTTCCAAACTTCAACTTACAACATGTTACAATAATTGATTTTTACACTGACTAAACAGTCCCATCGGTGCCATTGAAGAATTATTGCTAAACAGAGGAAATATGCCTATTCAGAAAATGAGTTACCCTTAAGTCAACACAAGAACGAAATTTTCTCAATTTTTGGAAACAAATGTTCCAAATGAAGAAATTTAACTCGATCGGAGAAATTTTTTTTTGGAGTGAAAACATTGTACTTTAAATAGGAAAACCTGAATCATAAGAGAAAATATACATGAAATAAAAAAGGCCTTCTAAAAATGGACTTTGACTCTTAAGAATTGAAGATGTTCCACTGATCAATATCTAAACTTACCGAACCAATTCACTCATTCGTTTTTATACACCAAACCTTATAGAAAATGCTGATCCAAATCAAATAGTAAACAGTTGATTTCACAGACGAGTTTGATGGTTCAGAGCAACAGTGGGCCCTCTTTTCCTTATAGGCTATTCACACTGAGGCACATCTGACATCTCACATTATTATCAAAGATGTTCCATAAGCATTTGCCGTGCCAAAACTTTATCATCATTCCAACATCTTCTGGGGATGTTCCTATTTTACTTCGTTTCAATCAGTATTTATACAATAGTTATTGGTCCACCAGTAAAAATTTGTCATTCACTGAGAAACATAAACATTTACTTCAGTGTCAACGAAAGGGAATGGAAAAATATCAAAAATTCCAAACAATCAATGGCCAGATACAGACGTTGGATAAGTAAATTAAGTTTTATTAACTCAATAAGATAAACAGACATATGACAATGTTCATGTTTTGACCTTATTGCACATGTTGCAGAATTCATATCGGATAATATTACAGAGTTCCTCCCATAGCTGTCGGATTGTTGCACCCACATTGCTAGAAGCAATGGCAGGCCGCCTTGCAAAATGCTCCAAGCCTGGCCACTAAGCGGATTTTGTAAGCAGCGAGTGAGCGGTAAACGGGCTGCCGACAACCTGCATTACTATAGGTATTGTGACGTATGCCAGAGCCGAACTATCTATCGGATTCCCCATTACGAATGCGTACATGGCTTTTAAAATTGTAATGTAAGAATGCTCGCAGTCTGTTTACACTTCAACACACAATTTGGAACGTGTGCCCTACCGTAAAGCACTTGTAATACGATTCAATATACAAAAGATGGAAATGTATACGGGGGGTAAAGCACTTGTTATACGATGCAATGTACTACTGGTAGAGAAGTATATGGGTTCGTAATGCACGTAGATTACAGCCTATATGAATGGGTAATAAAGTAGTAATGCAGTTTATTTGATTTTATTTTTTTAAATGACTTTATTTCGATTAAATTTATAGAAATAATTAACTAATTTATTATTATACTATATTTAAAAATATTTAAAAGCGTAGCTTTTATTTCGTTCATAACCTAAAATTATGTCTTCATGTTTGTTATATTCAGAAAAACTTAAATTTTAAATTCTAAATGAGTTTTTAAATATTACGACTAGCTTTAATATATATTTTTTAAATTATTATTGGATTAATTAATGCTATTAACATTATTTGTATCAATATTTTCTTTGTTATATTTTTGTTTTTCGTCAAATTTTTGTTTAGCAATGCGTCCTTTGTGAGTCCTAAATGACTGGCGGATAATCTGGACATATTGGCGCTGGTTGAACCCATCTGTTTTTAAACTATCTGTAAATTTAAAGTAATGAGTTTTTTGTTATATTAATTGGGTGAGTTAATTTGTACATACCATATAGGGCATCGTTCAAGGCATCGAATTGTTTGAATGGTTTTTTTTCATTTATTCCATCGTAATTGAACTCTGCGATTTGGCTTTTTCCTATTATGCTATCAAAGTTTTTAACTATATCGCCTTTTATAATCTTTTTGAACAATTTTACCTATATTTAAAGAAAAAAAGATGTGAAAATGTTAGTTATATATAAAGTAAGTTTGGAAAAAATGCAATTTTCTCGCTTACTTACATATTTGTCCTTATCATTTTTAATCAATTCTTCTGCAATTTTAAAATTTTCCAAACTGCAAATGGGAAATATATCCTCATCAGGGGGCATGTCCTCTTTCGTCAGCTTTCTTAGGATGGCCAATATTTCATTTTGGCCTTTCTCAATTTTTTGTTGGCTCTGTATAATAGTGTTTTGAGCCTCCATCACTTTTCCCATTTGACTTTCCAACTTTGCGATTCTGGTTTCTTGACTGTTATCCTTCCGGAACTCCGTCGAATTGGTAGAAAATTTATGAGGATACATATCTTAAAAAAAAATGTTTTGGTTAAGTCTTATAATGAATGTAAAATTGGTATAAAAACTAAATTCTCTTTATAAGGAATGCAAACGTATTTATAAATTATTTGGCTAAGAGGTACAAGTTCTTCCTCTAGCATGGACTTGCTAGTTTGAACAATACCTATTGATTTTGAATTTATTGGCTCTGTGTAGAATGGCAGAGGATCCACAAATCGTCGACACTGGGCAAACGTTTCATTTTGTTCATTTTCTATGAATTTAACAATTATCGCTGGAAAGCATGGGCTAAGGCAACAGTAATTATTTGGCGATATTGTGGTAAGAATGAAGTTCTCATTTATCCACTTAATAATTTCTTGTTTTTTATTTTTTATAAAGCCATTATTATGTTTGACGATTTTTGACTTTGACTGATTTTGAAAATAAATATTTTTAACTTGTTCTAAGATTTTCGTTGGGTTTTTTATGGATCTTTTTTAATTCTTGCATGAAATTTTCAAATTTGTATGCTGTCAAATCTTGAATGAAGCCCATTTCTCGGACAGACTCGCACATATGTAGCAAATTATGTACATTAAAAGAAACATTTTGTTCACCATATATAAAAGCATATGTGCTCACAAAGTATTCAAATATATTTTCAATTACATCTAAATTTTTTTCGTAATCAGATTTAGACAGTAACAGCCTATATCCCGAATGCAGCAAAACAATGTTATAATAATAATCCTCAGGAATCAAATCTTTGAGAAGCACAATAGATGTGTATAAGATAAAGAGTCTAAACTCTGTGGCTTTCCACATGCTCACCTCCTCAAAGCTTCGTGGCTTTCTATGAAATTCCATTGGAATTAAAGCAGCAATGGACAAACTGCGCCTGTTGAGCTCTTGCTTATTTGCACTGGTAAACTTGAATTGGATTGACTCGTTATTTAAAATCATTTTAATAATTTTTTTTGTGATTCCTAAGTCTATTAGGTGCATAGGATCAAGTGGGAATTGCGTGATCATGCCAATTCCAAGTTTTTCTAGGATCATTTGATTTTCTACGAAATATTTTTGATGGTGCTCAACGTATTTCCTAGAAGAATAGTCAGAATTTGTAATTTTGTCGCCACGGCTGGTCGAAAAAGCTGTATAGTTACCTAAGCGTTTGCCCACTTGGGTGCATTTCATGCACCCATGAAATGATGTGTGACCTTTTAAGCCGCAAATCAGGGCTTTTGCGGGGGCATCACAAATAAATGAATTACATTTTATTTTTAGGTTGATCATACCTAATTGAACGCCATATAACTCTATGCGCTGCAGTTCTTCCACAAAATCCTTTAAAAATGTGTTTGGATTTGACGGTTTCTGTTTTCCCAAAAATGTTCCAATCAGAAAAACTTTACTATCTTTTACATTGCGAAAGTAACCCAGTATAGGCCACAGACCCGTGCGGGAACTTTTAAATAGTGGCAAGCCATCTATTCCCACATCCATGGACATATCTGTACAAGTTTCAAACAGGTGTCTATTACTTAACAAGTAATTTTCGATGCCTAGATGTAGATAAGAGCCAGGAGCAACTGTTCTTAAAACAGTTTTGGTACGGCGATCTATTAAAGATTCGACAGAGCTAGGAACATCGATTCCAGAAGTCACTAAAATTTTTAAGAGAGCTCGGACACAGCTTCTGGCAGGACTATATTCCAAATACCAATCTCGAAGATTGTCTGCTAGGCTTGGGGAATCACATTTGTTAAAAAAATGTGCTTCGCTGTTTTCGTTACAGATTGGACTGAAATTTGCATTTAAAAACTCATTTTCTTCATAAGAATTTTCAAGATTCATTAAAGTTGGCGGTTCCGACGTTACGCTTTTATGGCGTTTTTCAGCGGCAGCCAGTCGTCGAAGATTCCGCTTGCTAAATCCCTTTTTGGCACTCATGTTTTTATGTTTAAATAAAAAAAAAAAAAAATAATAAATAATAAATATAAAAAAAAATATAAACACTAAAATTAATTGGCTTAGTTGTACCAAATCAATATTAATATTTATTTTTAATTTTACTCACTGCCTTTATTTTATTGCTCGCACGCACTTCTGCTCCAGTTGAAAGTCAAAATTAAAGTGACGCCTCGTCGTAATAAAATTCGTATTGTCATTGTTGCACACTTACACATACACAACACACACCAACACATACACCATTTACACTATAGACACACAGATTTAAAGAAAATAGAAGGAATGTCAAAAAAGCTTATGGACAAGGGGGGGAAGGCACTAAAGCGAACGAAACTGGCTTCGGCTCGTGTGTGGCACGAGTAGTTGTTTCTCTTTGTTTTCGATTACTATTTCTCTATCGAAAAGCAGCAGTTGTAACGCATTACATATTCGTCAGGCGTAATGCATATTTTCTACAGAACACGTTGACATTTGGTGTGGGGAGCTGGTGGGATCTAGTGTGGATCAGGTGGTGAGCTGGTGGGAATCTGTTGGAGATCTGGTGGGGATCTGGTGAGGATTAGGTGGGGATCTGGGAGAGATAGGGTTAAGAATTTGCTGGGATCTGGTGTTGATCTGGTCTATAGCTACTTAGAAGCTTCAAAACCTGAAACACTACGTTTTCGATGGGTAGGTAGATAAACCTTTCCTCGTGTTCAGGCAAGACTTACGTGGTCAAAATTCAAACTTAAACATTCTTATACAGTTATGGAAAGGAACACATAGCAACTCTGGTAGGAGCCCTAACGGGTCACTGTCTTATTGGCAGACACGCAGCACGCCTAGGCGTAGCACACCATGACTTCTGTAGAAGTTGTAGATATCGACACCTGTGCGCGAAAACATCGTAAGTGCCATTTTTACAGAAATTGACATTTTGATGCAAATTAGTTCAAAGTCCACTAACTCATCATTTGCAAAAAATTATGTAGCGATAATCGCTACGGTTACGGAGATACAACAAAATCAATTTCATCGTATGTGCCAATGTTGAGTTTTTTCTTGTGGGCGAAATGATCGTATGTGCCACACAAAACTAATTGTGTACAGACTTATTGCTGCAGAGTAAATAGGCTATAAGTACTAGAATGCCAATTGACTCCGTAGATATCACGTACCAATCGGGCCCCTAGCCAAGAATCCACCCATATTTACTGCGTACAAACCAACCTATCGGGATACAGCTGCATCGAATTGAGGTATACTGACTTTCAAAACTGTAAAAGTTAAATTAAACATTAAATCGCTTCAAAGCGCACCTTTAAAAAAATACAGGTTCAATTGAACTACAATATGTTTATTTCGATAGTTCTAAGAAAATTTTTTAAAAATTTCTACTAAGTTAAATTTCCCGGTAAGAAAATGATTGTTGCATACGAATTTTTGACAAAAATTTTATGACCTACAAAATTTTTTAATAAAACAAAATACCACCAAAATATTGTTTGAAAACTACGAAGAGACCTAATCTCTTTGCTTACTTTGTTAACCCATTGTACGCCGCAGTGCTCGAAGGACCCAGTAAACACGAATGCAAAGTCAAAAACATTACCTATTATAGTTTCGCCAATTGAGACTGCTCGATTACTAGAAAGATACTTTTGCAGGTGTTTCAAAGTTTCCTAATGCTACTTTTTCCACGAGTTGTCTTATTACGGCCTATTTTCGACCTTTCCTCAAAATAATACATGACGGTTTTGTATTTTATATTTTTTTATTTTATTTAATTTTCCAAGTAGGCAATTTCGCTGTTCAGCTAAATGAAATAAATAAAACATTAATAAAATAAAATTTTTCTTTAATCTTATTAATACAATTATTTACTTGCAAGTTGCAATAAAACCACAAATTTTGATATTTTTTACCAGCTGTGAACTTGAAACTGTCTTCTAGATACAACAATACAATTTCTTAAAATTTTCGACGCGGACAAAGTCGCGGCGCGTTCAGCTAGTCACATATATTTATATTGAGATTTTTTCGAATGCTCATTACCAATTAAAAAGTATTTATAAATGTGGCTTTCGGTTTTTTAGATACACACTATTTGCACGGTTTTCTATTCGTACATAAAGCAAGAACAAGTTCATATGCTTGTTCTCCTCTCTATCTTTTCGAGCTAAGGTTTTGTTGTTGGCGCGTGCAGACCTGCAACAACAACATCATATTAAAATCAAGTTAAAAAGCAAGAACAATTTTACTTATGCGTAGTCAGTGCTCGCCTCGAGTGCTTTTTGCTATTCACAGCGGCACACACACACACTCACACTATTCTATTTCTTGTAGTTGTTCTTGCTTCAAATATATTCGGTGCTTCTGTCTTTGATTCCACTTTCCTGATTTTGGTCATAATCGTCATAAAGAGCATTTCAGTTTTCGTGCTTTCTCGATTGCCACTCGAGTGTTGCGTGCCGCAAGTTTGACTGTTTGCTATGTTTGTTCTCTCATTAAAGTTATGATTTTTTGTTCTTTTATTTTTGCCTTGTTTCCTTTCTGATAATTTGCACGCTTGTTGATTTGCCAGCTAATTACATAGTTGCATTTTATGTTTTTAACATTTTACAATTTTACGAGCTATTTGTGTTTAATTTAATGTGCAATTTGTTGGGCAACCAAATGGCCAGCGGGCGGTGGCGTTGGCAGGTGGCAGGATATGTGGCCAAAGGGGCAGGCAACAGTTTCGGGCTCTGGCTGTTGTGTCAAGTGCTTTAAGTGCTGCCGTTGTTGTTGTTGTTGATGTGACATAAAATAACAATTACACAATTAATTGCAGCATTTCAATAATATTTAATGAAGCGTAAACAAAATGAAATGACAAGCGGACAACGCCATGGCCAAATAATTGCGAATGGTTATGACCAACTTTCATATATATTATGGCCTCGCCATCAAATTTATGTGCTTTGTTTATATCTCTTCTATTTGGGCTTTAATTTATAAGCCAAGGCAAATGGAAATTCAAAAGGATTTCTGATTCTTCTGCTTCATCTCCTGCTGGTGGTCACATAAATCTCAGCCACTTAATAGACGACTGCATAATTTAACAGATAAACAAACAAACGAGCTGGCGAATGCACGGCATGTGCCAATGAATGGAGCAGCAAGAACGAGAAACTAGTCCGAAAACAGAAAAAAGAAGCCGAAAGCAAAAGCTAATTGCCAAATACTAAATTACCCATTCAGCAGTAAAAACACTCCAAGAGAGCTTCCCAGCCGGGCAAACACTGGGGCATGAATATGGCTCGTTGAAAGCCCCGAAAATGTGGTGTAAGCCGTGGCAGGCGGCAGCAAATGCTGGGCAAATATATTTCGAATTTGCTGTCAATGCGGAAAAAAAAGCACGCTGAACGCCGTCGATGGGGCGACAACTGAGCGGGACGTGGAGCACTGAAGAGGTTTTGTTGATAGGGCGAAAATGGATGCAGAAAGCGGCCAGAAAAATGGTCAAGCGAAGCTCTATGTACGTGTGTGTGTGTGTGTGTGTGTGGGGAGTGTGAAGTGTGTAAGCTATGGCTTGCCAAATGAATGCGCGGCTGGGCTTAAAAATTGTTGCCAAAATGCAAATTCAAAAATGGTTAGAAATCTAAGAATGGTTCAAGCGATCCGAGACTTTTTCTGTGATAGGTTAAGTTAAGCCTTAAGCAGATGTAAAACCAACAAGTTAACCGAATTTACAGCACCCAGAAGAGTCAGATACCTGCAGGCCAGCCTACACAAAGATTCCATGAGCGCAGCAAAGAAGCCTCTGGAGTCAAAACGAAGGCAACCCGCTGTGCATTGGTGAGGTGAAAGCGTAAACCGCGCTACACAAAGAAATATTCATTTAATTAAATATATTTTTAAATGATGGAATGCGGATGCATGGGTAACGCTGAAAGACAACCGGTACCACACCAAGTGTCTGACTGCAAGCGCTTAAGACGGGTAGCGCGGTGGCTGTCCATTGGAGTCAACTTTACTAAATGAACCAAGTGCCGTTGATTGGGGTGACGACGCAATGTCCTTTGCCGAATACATCAGCAATGCGAAGAGAAAGTTGATAAGTGAGCTTAAATAAATTCCTTGCAGAACTCTTTCTTCGGATCACGATATAAGTGAACCAAGCACACCCGTCTCGAAATATGAGTTATCACTCCCGAATTCGTTGGTTGACTTGACGGTGAGGTGGTAGCTACGAAGTCTTCGGCTGATTTTGATGTTGAGACGAGTCGGTTACTAAGAAAGTTATGCACAGATAATTGCTATGTATTTTCGTAAAGTTATATTAATTATTTTGATTTGTTTACGAACTGTTTTTTTCCCAAAGAACCGAGGTTACCTTGAATCGTTTATTCCGTTTATATTTTTTATTTTATTAAAAATTATATTCAACAGGTTCTTAACAGAGTCTGCTAAGCTGCTGCCATTAACACGATAACTCCCCTTTTTCTATCGATAAACGTTTCAAAGAAACCGTGTGTTTATTTTTGCACTGTTAAATGAGCCAAACAACACACCACATATTTTGTGTGCTATTTTAATAAATTAGAATTATTTTATGAAATGATTAACAGATTATTTGCTTTTATCGTTATGCCGTTTTACAAGCTGCAGTAACCTCTTATTGACCGTCGGTAGTTGCCTCATCCGACATTTTTCTGTGTTGACTCTTTCATTGAAACCGCTAGAAAATGCCATTAGGCGACGTTTTCTGCCGGAATCTGTTTAAGCTCCGCACATTTTAAATTTGATGTTGTTGTTCTTGTTCCTGTTGCCCACACAAATTAGAGTCGAAACCTATTTTCGTTGCGTCTCCACAAAAAAGAAGCGTTAACAGCACTTAAAGCTACGTTATTGTTTTAACATAACGTAGTGTTACAAACGCTAAGCTTTTTTTTTGCGATAAGTGGAAACCGAATATGAAACGCCCACACGAACACCATTACCCAGCAGTTTTTTTTTATATGGAGTTTTTTTCATTTCGCGGCCATTCGCGAGCCGTGGATACCGCCCTTAAAGAAAAAAAAAATGTGTAAATTTCCCGGTTTTTTTCCGAATTTGCTAATTTCGCAATATATTTTGGACTGTTCAATCCATGATGGAACTAAAAGGTGAGGCCTCACTCTTAGAGTCCTTCTAAAAATTTTAGTGTGCAGTTGACACTTGAATCGGAAGGTAGTGTCCGCGCTTGCCATTTTTTGTTTGTTTTGGTTTTGCATTTGTGGTATGTGATTGCTTCGTTCTACCGCTCTCTCTCACTCTCTGAGCAAAATCGCTTACTTCTAAAAAGTTCGCTGAGCGCCTCACCTTTTTTGTTGCATCATGGTTCAAACCAAGCCGCTTATTTACCAACGTCAGCGCTTTCGTAAATACTCAAACTAAAATTTTGCAAATTTGGCATGTTTTGGTCTCGACTTCTTAAATATGCGTCCTCAATTGCCATTTATCCAATTTTCATAATAAATTGGCCAATTTCTACACCTTGATCTTTACCACAATATAAAATTGAATAATTTGCACGATTTTGTAGCATCAGTCTTTTAACCCATATTCATAATAATCAAAACTCATAAAAATTCTCAACTATCCCTATTTTTATGACCATTTTATCTTACTCGTCTGCTTAACGTCTATTTTTCCATCTCTACTTGCAATTTTCAAAATTTTTATGACCGTTCGATGTTCACCTTCAATTTATTCAAACATTTAACCGTCTATGCAACAATCTATTCTTATTAAAAATTTTCAAA
>JAEIFU010001476.1:0-67710 GCA_018904235.1 Lordiphosa stackelbergi | reverse complement strand
CGCTAGAGCTTTTGGAAAGCTCTTTTCACGTGTTTGATTTATTGTTGTTTGTTTTAAGTCGTTCGTGAGTTATAGCGTCGCAAACATGGAGCAAAATAACAGAGAAAATACGGCATATTTTACAGTACTACTACGATAAAGGCAAAAATGCATCTCATGCTGCCAATAAAATTTGTGCAGTTTATGGACCCGATACAGTTTCCATTTCCACCGCACAACGATGGTTTCAACGTTTTCGTTCTGGTGCAGAGGTGATCGAAGATGCGCCACGGTCCGGAAGGCCTGTCGTCGAAAATTGCGATAAAATCGCTGAATTGATCGAAAGAGACCGGCATAGTAGCAGCCGTAGCATCGGCTAAGAGCTGGGCATGAGTCATCAAACCGTTATAAACCATTTGAAGAAGCTTGGATTCAAAAAGCACGATGTATGGTGCCACACGACTTGACGCAAAAAAACATTTTTGCCCGTATGGATGCATGCGAATCGCTTCTGAATCGCAACAAAATCGACCCGTTTTTGAAGCGGATGGTGACTGGCGATGAAAAGTGGGTCACTTACGACAACGTGAAGCGCAAACGGTCGTGGTCGAAAAGCGGTGAAGCTGCCCAGACGGTGGCCAAGCCTGGATTGACGGCCAGAAAGGTTCTTCTGTGTGTTTGGTGGGATTGGCGGGGAATCATCCACTATGAGCTGCTCCCCTATGGCCAAACGCTCAATTCGGACCTGTACTGCCAACAACTGGGCCGCTTGAATGCAGCACTCATGCAGAAGAGGCCATCTTTGATCAACAGAGGCCGAATTGTCTTCCATTAGGACAACGCCAGGCCACACACATCTTTGGTGACGCGCCAGAAGCTCCGGGAGCTCGGATGGGAGGTTCTTTTGCATCCACCGTATAGTCCGGATCTCGCACCAAGTGATTACCACCTATTTCTGTCCATGGGGGGCGAGCTGGGTATGTCGGAAGTTGGCCACAAGAGAGTCCTGTGAAAATTGGCTCTCCGAGTTTTTTGCCAATAGGAAGCGAGCTTCTATAAGAGGGGCATTATGGAGTTGGCATCTCGTTGGGAACTCGTCATCGAACAAAACGGCGCATATTTGACTTAAGTCGCATTATTATAACCAATTTTATGAACAATTGAAAATTCAATAAAAATACCGCAAGACTTTTTATATAATCTGGCTAAGCAGCAAAAATATTTCTGTCAGCATGCCCTGCTCGACAGCATTTTTCCTGATCACGAAAATCGGCATATAAAAAAATTTTATCGACGCGTTATCGAGATATTATCGATAATCGCTTTTTTTCGATTTTTCCAAAAGTTGCCTAGACTTAAACTATCATAACTTATTTAACTTCTTCAACCGATAAAAGCTCAAAACAAATTCAAAAGACATTTTTATCTCGGACAAAAATGAGCTGGGATCTGTGCTGTTAGAGCTATGGGCTCAAATAAAGAAAAAATTTTACTTTTTTTTGCTTAATTTCAAAATTGATCGAAATTTAAATGCTTGTAGATTCATACAGTAAAAACTATTCAATTTACTTTGGTCAAATCGGTCATGAAATGGCTACTTTATTCAAGTTTTGGTGAAAAAGGGCAGACTGACAAGTTTTCAAATTACTTCAGCAAGTGATCCTTACACTCATGCGCCACATAATTTGATGTTTCGCTGAACGTACGTTACACTGTGACGGTATGACATTGAAATGTGACGCTCCTTGACGCAGTGTAAACCGAACTTTAGTTGCAGTTAGAAATTATGGATAGCGTGTTTACCCCTAGAAAATGGTTAAGCTTAATTTAATTTCTAGAACGTTTGGTAAATGAAGTCCAGAGAATGCACAATGGTCCCAAAGTCGATTTTTTTGGAATAAAGTCTAATTATAAAGATTTCTGCACGAAATTTGATTTATACTGATATTTCGGGCCCCCAAGGCGACTTACAAAGATTCGTTCAATTTGGACCATTATTTTATATAGCTGCCATATAACCGATCAGGCCGACTAGCATGCATTTAGCTGATTTTGATGATATAATAAATGCAATATTTATGTTCTATAAATCTATTAACACAACTTTATTTAGGTATATATTTTTAATCATTAAATTCAGAATCTAAAAATGTAAACAGTATTTATTCTCAATATCGGATCCATCCGAATCGGTATCGTCTGTATTATCTTCATCACAAAGAGGGTCCATACTACAACTTAATGTAAAGAAGGAAAAAACGGAATGACATCCGTCGGAAGAGGTATCTTTTTATACCCTTGGAGAGGGATTTAAAATTGTCCGGATGTTTGTAACGCACAGAAGGAAGCATCTCCGACCACATAAAGTATATATATTCTTGATCAGCATGACGAGCTGAGTTGATATAGCCATGTCCGTCTGTCCGTCCGTCTTCTAATGTACCATATCCTGCATCTATCAGTTTTAAAGCTATCTCAACCAAACTTTGCACGAAGTCTTTTCGTATAAATACGCTGCACATTTGTCGGAACCGGCCGGATCGGATGACTATAGCATATAGCTGCCATAGGAACGATCGGTTGAAAAAATAGTTTTAGTGAGAAAAATAAATAGACCTGCCTTTTTTCAAAACACTAAAATTGAAAATTTCGCGATATCTCAAAAACCGTTCTACTTTTGACATATCTGAGAGCAGATTTGAATTCAGCCTGAAATTTTACATAAGCATCAAGTGCCGGATACAGAAACTTTTGAAATTTTGTGACATAGTGTTATTTGGGAAAATTGTATGCATCCCAGACCGAATGTGTGAAGTTTTGGAGAAAAAAGATTGCTCAACACACTATTAAAAAACTTTTTTTTTTTTTGTTGAAAAACATGTTAAAAATTTTTAATTTAAGTAATATAGTTATTTGAAAAGGATTGAAATATTCTTACATGGTTTTTAGTTAAAGTGTCCTATTCAAGTGGTGCAAAATGAAGACTCCATAATTTGTTAGTTATTGGTTAAAAAAATTTTTTTGAAAAAAAAAAATTTTTTAAATTTTTTTAAAATTTTCAAAAAATTACTACATTTAAATAAACTTTATAAGAACACAACAATTATTTTGCTAGATGGCTTGGTTTAGCAGAAATTAACTATAGGAAATCGACTTTAGAGGTGTTCTAATCAAGTGGCAAGCAGTGTACACTGTGTGGACTACAAAACGCACATACACAAATTTTTCTATCAACTTTGCACCTATGTTGCCTGAATTCCAGCAACACGTAGGAGTGGCTATTTGGGCCGTTGAACGAATAAAATAAATGAAAGTGCTCGTGTCAGTATGTTGAAACTGGGCTCTGCACAATCACAAGTGGCTCGAGCTTTCCGAAGTCAACAACAACAACTGGAGCAAAGTCAAAAGTGCCGGACAAATGTTAAAACACGTAAATGAATTGATCCATAACGGCAACAAGTACATCGAGCACTTACATCTGCTTCGTTCCTTCGGCTCGCATTCGAGTTTGATCCAGAGATTGAATATTCCGCTCATCCGAAAGTCCTGATTAGTGCGATGGACAAAGAATGTCCCAACTGTCATGTGCTTAAATTCATGCTGTGCCTATTTCAGAGTCAGTATTCGTCTGTGTAAGTGTGTTTCGATTTGCCGAAAAAATGATAAAGATGTCAGTGAATATGAGCAGTCCTCAGGTTATACCAAAAAAATGTCCAAAAACCCCTCTCGGCTTCCCAACAACCAACACCGCATTTGATATAGTCGGACTTGACCGACTTTCTTTTTTGGTTTGCTTTTGAAACCGATACTCTGAGGTTAGAAAAAGAAACTGTCGAAATCGTGTAGTAAATTCTCACTTTCTGCCTTCACCAAACACATTTGGCAGCATATTTCTAGCCTTGACGCAGTTCATTAGCATGCCCCGTCACATACTTTTCAGGACATAGACAACATCCAAGCCAAACAATTGGCCATGGAGTCGCCAAGACGATGGGTCTTATCACAAAACTCTTATCGGGGCTACATAAATTCTTGCCTCGACTTGCGTCGGCAAAGTTTTTTGCGGTTCGATGTGCGGGGGCGCTAATTAAGACACGCAAAGTGCGGTGGCAAGACAAATGGCTCGCTGGCACGTAAGCGGCGCGTCAATCTTGCTGCTGGATGTGCAAAGGGTGGGTTGGGGCCATCTACAGCCCCCCATGGCACCCCCACAGCTCCAAGTGGCAGACATGTTTTGTTTTCGAAGAAAAGTTTGCGACGACCAATTCGACGCCTCATAAAAAATGTCAATGAAGTGATTTATAAGAAGGACGAAAAACATGCTAATGCGCCGCGTTTAATCAGAGGCTGGACCTATGGCCGGTCAACCTGTTATTTGACCTCACCAAATTCCTGCTCTTCAGCATAATGTCTTCATTTCCCTGCCTGCCCTTAGCCAGGCAGCTCTGATTGTGGTTATTTTGCGTGCTTCGAGTTGCACATTAAATTTTAATGCCATATTTTATGCAGGCAGAATTTACATAAATTTATTTTTCTGCCGAGAGCTGTATATGTGTGTGTGTGTGAGAGGGCTAATCAAATCAAAAGAGTGACGTCCCACACACACACACACTCCAAACATGCAAGCCACAGGAGCTGAACCTTACCACTGAGCTCTTGTTAGGGTGTGTGTTTATGTGGCTAGAAAAACAAAGGGCCAAATACAGGGACTGGCCAGTGGGTCACAATGGAGTTTTTGGGGTTTCTGTATATTTTTTCTCTGTTCCTCAACGGAAGGCGTTTCTCGGAAGGCGCATGTATAATTAGAGCTATGAAGCATGTCCGGTGAAGTTTGGCATTTAGATGCAACAACACTAACAATGCACCACACACACACACATCCCTACACACACTCTGTGGAACGAAACTTTGAAGTTTGAATTGGGCAAAAAGCAGAAAAGTTGGCATAGAGCTGTGCGATATTATTGCCTTTAGCCTTTAGCTAGTTGCATTGTTGTTGCGCCCAGATATATTTTATGTTGCCACAAGCATGCAATGTGACTTTGTATGTTTTTGCTGCTGCTGATGCCGTTGCTGTTGTTGTGGGACATTCGTTTAGTTTACGTACTGCTCCTTTACATGCACAGGACATGAAGGGGACTCAGGCCAGAACTAAATACATACAAAAAGGAAAGAAGAAGTAGAGGAAGAGTCGAGTAAACTGAAAGTAACTTTGTATGCAAGTTTATCTTTTGATTTATACAATAATAAACAGAATTGTGCACCAGAGTTTGTGTGTTACTTTTTGTCAAAGCAAAATATAAAAAAGGCAAAGCCCCAAAGAAAAAGGGGAATGCATTTCCACTGTTAATTGGTAGCCACATCCTTCTGCCAGCTACTTGGCATTGACAACAATTCGTGGGCTGACTTTAACATTTAAGGAATGGAGAACATACAAATGGAAGGGTTGGTTGGATGAGTAACAAGCTACCAAAAACACCAGAGGAAGTGGACTGTTTGTACAGCTGTCGGTGGTTTAACACCGTCTCTCCGATCCGGCTTATTCATCCTTTTTGGTTGATCCATATCAGAGCTGTAAATCGCACTTACAATTACAATTAACATTACAATATTTGTATATTTAAACCTTTTATTACCCTTACAATTATAGTTATTTGTATTGCTTCAATTTTTTGCTTGCAAGTTTTAATTACATAACAAATTGTAAAGAAGAAGGTGTGAGTGTAGTTAACACTCAAAGAGCTTTGATGTGAAACATGAAGGTAAATTTAATAGCTTAATGCAAAATCACAAAATTACTCGATGGTATATAAATCAGCAATGACAAGCTTTCAAAAGAAGAAAGCAGGTAAGAGAAGTACCAACACTCAAATCACTGCTAGTCTGTAAAATCACTGTTAAAACACTGTAAAATCACTGTCAAGTCACTCTCAAGTCACCCCTTTCCACTGTCCTTGTAAGTCCCAGCACTGTGTCAAGTCACTGTTCACTCCACTGTCAATTTCACTGTCAAGTCACTGTCAAGTCACTGTCAAGTCACCCCCACTTCACCCCTTTCCCACCCACTTTCCGTCCACTTTGCCCCACTTTCACTTCTCTTTGCCAGTCAGAAAGGGATCTAGTGAGAAGAGCCGTTCGACTGGAGCTGAAGATGTTAGCGGTCTGCTGTATTTGTGCAACGGATAATTATCTAACATCTTGAAGTTTATCGATTGATTAAGATTCGATTTCTATTTCGTCAAAGTCAAAAAAGTCATTATTTGACCTCGGATATGTACGCCTTAAAGCTACAAATTCTATTCAAAACTCGATCATACTCATATGATCCTTTCCATTCTTTTATAATTGTGGTCCAACCAATGACATGTATAGTAGGCATCAAGGTATACCAAACAAGGTAGCCCCACTCGCTCTCTCACAACTCCTTATATTTGTGTCTAAGAGAGCGAGAGTGAGAAAGTAATGAATTTCTGTACTCGCTTGGTGACAAATCACAAATAGTTCCATCGCGGAGATGCGTCGCTTAGATCGTTAGCTTACCCAAAAGACACTTTATATTGCCAATAGGATATCAATGTGGTTAGAGCGGGAAGACCATATTCCCAACTGTATAAAGTGGGCGTAAGTGACAGCGAATAGCTGACCCAAAAGTATTTACACTCCTGCCCAAAATTATACGACACCATGAAAATTTTAGTTACGACCCTCGTAGGAGAATGTAAAAGCATAATACAACGAAATCAAGTATGCAGAATGAAAGCTTAATGAATTCTGCTTAAAATATAATATTCTTATCTCTGATTGCATCTCGCGTTTTCAAGTAGCGGTTAAAAAAGCAAAAAAGTTAGATTTTTGTCATGTTTGCAAGTGTATTAAAATTATACGACACTTGTCAATTTGTTGGATTTGGTTAATAATTTATTATTATAATGGTACATAAGCCATAGTTAATAATTAATAGACCCACCTTGAGCCTTTGCCACCTCGAAAAGTCTCTTTGGCACTGAACTTACCAAATTCGCTTTTGAGGCTTTCGACATTCTCAAATTTGTGATTATTGGCGTAAACTCACCTGGCTAAGATACCCAAAATGTTCTCAATTGGGTTTAGGTCAGGGGAGCACGCTGGCCAATCCAAAATATTTATATGGTGATCATTTAAGAAGCGCTGGGTCTCTCTGCTCTTGTGAATAGATGCAATTTCTTGCATAAAAACAAGATCTCTTTCCATATTTTCTTCCAAAAATGGCAGAAGACGATCCTCCAATACTTTTTTGTATTCTCCACTGTTCATCTTGGAGCTTGTGAAGCACAGATCAAGCGTTCCAGACGCATTAAAGGCTGCCCAAACCATTGCAAATCCGTCTCCGAAATTGCGTTTGGAAAACATAAGTGGATCCTTACGCAAATCTCTTCAATAGTTCCGAAACCCATCTGGGCCATCAAAATAAAAATTTTTTTCGTCAGAAAAAATTATCTAAATGAAAAATATTGAACAAAGGTGTATGAACAAAATAAAGTTAAAATTTCATACCGAGGACCAGTTTCTTTCCAAGTTTTTTTCCACAAATTGAAGTCGTGCTGTTTTGTGGTGCGACTTCAGGAACGGAGCCTTCTTTAAGACTCCTCTGACAATGCACTCCGATGATTGCAGCGTCCGCCAAACAGTCATCCGTGACACAGGCTTACTGCAACATGCGGCAAGTGTGGAGCACGAAGAAAACGAATTGCTAGCTTCAAGTATTATGCGACGTTTTTCGCGGTCGGACAACTTGGGTTTTCTTCCAGAGCTATGCTTCACACCAAATTCATCCGGATTGCTCAAAAATTTGGTGATAACATAACGTGTTCGATCGATTTTTTCCGATAATTGGCTTGCATTAAAGCCAGCATCGTTGTAGGCTCTTATCCTTCCCTTTTCCTCGTCGGATAACAAACGTCCACGCGGCATTTTATTACAAATTCATTAAATTGATAACAGAAATGTAAAAAAAATTATTTGAAACCAAACCTTTCCCTCCAGCCGCAGTAATTGAAATGTGTCGTATAATTTTAATACACTTGCAGACATGACAAAAATGTAACTTTTGTGGTTTTTTTAGCGCTACTTGAAAACGGGAGATGCAATCAGAGATAAGCAGAATTAATCAGAATTCATTATGCTTTCATTCTGCATATTTGATTTTGTTGTATTATGCTTTACCATTCTTCTACGAGGGTCGAAACTAAAATTTTCGAAGTGTCGTATAATTTTGGGCAGGAGTGTAGAGAGCGTAAGTAAGTAAAGAGCGCTCAATCTGCATGGCTTACCGGGTGAAATTTAACAATTTGTCAAGAGAGCGAGTGCGCCTACCTTGTTTAGTATACCTTGGTGGGCATGAGCCAAAATGTGGTGGGGGTGGGGGGCGGTTAGTGATACCGCATAAATGTCAAAGTCCCCGAAAAACAGCTGGGTTGTAGGGCGGCTGCGAAAGCGTTGGGATGCCGGTCTTGATCAGGTAGCTGTTCACAAGAAGTCACTTTTCAAGTTCACTTTTGGGACCATCTTCGCGCACACCTTGCGCATGTGCAAATGCTCCGTCACACAACACTTCTTGCTAAAGCAACATCTGGGTAAGCCTGCTTGATCATATCAAACGTCTCTGTCGCAGATTTACCAAGTTTCACACAGAATTTCATCGCGTACCTCTTGCCGGCTTGCACCACTCACAGAAACACGTCGCGCAAAAATTCCTGTACTGACTCTCAAGGTGCTCGGAGACAACTGAACAGCCGCTGGTTCGTTGGCTAGGAACGCCCTCCATTGAATCTAGTGTAAATCTTCGATTGGATGCTCCGAATGGATCCAATTCCCGGCTATTTCTTTTATTTTTTGTAGCATTGCTATTCGCCCTAGGAAATGTTAAGGGAATGTTGCCGGGAGAGCCGGCTACCACCTTACAAAACAATGCTGCTTCCTCAGCTCTTCAGAAATTGGCTGTGGGTCCTTTCTCTACTTTATTTGGTAACCCACTTATGAAGTGCGGTTTTCAATGTTGCTTCATCGAAACCGTTCTGAGTAAGCTTACGCTTAAAAATACCAAACATTCCAAATACTGATTCCCAAAATATAAAAGGCTGCCCACGTTACAGCTGCTCAGACTGTGAATTCAATAATTCGACTGCGGCTTCTCCAGTTTGCCTTCAACTTGCCCATTAAATGCAAACAAATGCAATGAAACACGCAAACTTTTTGCCACGGCAAAAGTCACAAAACGTTGCCAACGTTTATTTTTATTGAATCGCCGACATAGTAGTCCTTCCCTGCAGTGGTCTACATTCATGCCTCATGCCCCGCCGGCGCTACGTGCTGCCATTTTGGCAGCGGCGCTGCAAATGGCGTCAATGTGCCGCACATTATGTTTAACGCCAACTTTAAGGCTTCGCCCGTAATGGCTGCCAGTGGCCCGTTTAGCTTAATTCTATTAAATTTCAGGTGCAATGCAGTTGCAGCTGGAGTGGCAATCGAAGGCGAACCTTACCAGCCAGCCGGCAGGCACTAATTAAGTTGCCAGAGCCGCGTAACTGCCATAAAATATGTATGCGCAGTGGGTACTCCGATTCGGAATGGCATTCGCATTCGGATCGGGATCCATGGCAGATGTTGCACCCTGCGGCGCGTAGTTTATGGCATTGGCCAGAAAAGTCGACTTGAGTCAAGAAGTTTTTCATTTGTTTTGCGGCTTAAATTTACACAAAACATGCAAGCAATTGCCCGGCGAGTGGATCGGGCAGGAGAGGGGGGAAGCAGCCGGAAATTCCGCCACATAGATTAATGTCTTACTCAGGTGGCCATAGCTCGAGTAGTGTATAAATTGCACTTGCACTCGCTCGAAGGATCAACTTGAGGGCTTATACATAGACTATGTATGTAGAGAGTTTTGTCTATGTACCACGTACACCCGCCACACCACCCCCAACCTGGCACATAAGTTCAAGTGTGTTTGCACTTCCGACAACCACTTGGACTGAAATTACAATTACGCCTGCTGTTGCATTAAGTACGAGTCCACATACAATTAGAGTTACTCACTGTCGGACAAATCACTGGCAATTTAAGGCTTATGCTAAGAATCTTATTCAAAGATAGTGTTTCGCAGAGCAATACCCTTTGTTTGGAGAGCTCATTTCAATTATGTACTATTTGTAGTCAGTATATGATAAGTAGGTTTATTAAGCCAGGGATCCCCACACAATCTCTTTAATATAGAAGCTATTATGAGGAGGAAAGGTTGACCAGATTTAAAGTCTGTTTTTTCAGGCTGTAGCTGCAACTTCCCGAAGTTGAAATCGAGCGAATTTGGAGTGATTTTTATAAGAGAGTTTCCTTACTGACTGACTGATTGGCAATCATCGCAAAGCCTAAACGGTAAGAGATATAGGGCTGTAATTTGGCCAGGAGTTTCCATTAGTGCAAATTTTATCGATATATCGAGATATCGATATTTTTGCCCAAAATGAAGAATATCATTATCGAATATTTTTTGGTGATATTTTTCGGGGATATCTTTGTTTTAGCGTTCGGTCACACTGTTGTGAATAACTGTTTCGTGTGCGCTAGACATTTAAGGCAAAATGTTTTAAAGTTATTTTATTACAGTTAATACACAGAAATCGCAGTGAAAGCTGTGCAATAAAGTTGTAAAGACCAGTGGCAACTCAACAAATATAAAGGTGTACATTAAAAACAAAGCATGGAGATGCTTGCAGAAATGCAACTTATCAACGGCAAATGTATATGTATATCATTTTGAATTCTGGGAATTTGTGTTCTTCGTGTGTGGAATTGGCGGTTATTTATGCATTTTTATATCTTACAGCTGCCATAGGTACTATGGTCGAAAAGTGGGTCTTTGTGAGAAAATTTTTTTTTTAATTTAACGTTTCCACTCACGATTATTAATATTATACGCTTTACAAGATTTGGAAGTTTTGTCCAAATGGATGACTATATCTTATTCATAGAAACTATCGTCGAAAGTGGTTTTAAGAAGAAAATTTTTGTTTTTATTTAACGTGTCTCACATCAAAGATTATAATATTAACCTATTAAAGATTTGGAAATTTTGGTCAAATCGGAGACTATTATATCTTATAGCTGCAACGGAACTATCGGTCGAAAGTGGGTTTTAAAAAAAAAAGTGCTTATATGTATTAAGGCTTCATATGTAGCTTGTATAAAAATATAGTTTGTAAGTCTATAAAAAAGGGCATAAACAGGCTCGAACTTGTTCAATCTCCGGAAGCTCTAATGTAAATCTAAAATTTTATTCAAAATCTTCGAATTTTTTTAGACGAAAATTCCACCAAACCAGACATTAGTAGTGGATGCGATAAAGAATATGGGGAGCCTTCAAAGGTAAATATGGAACCTAAATAATTGAATGTTTTTAACACATAATCTACGTGTGTTCTGTTTGCAGATAATGGACGTAAATGAAATGAAATATCGGAAGCTAGTGTTATGTATGCTGCAAACCTCTAAAATTTTGCAGAAGGTTCGGTCCGGGGGTTCGAACCCGTTGTAAAACTTAAGGTTCGGTTCGCGGACCGGTTCTTGGAACTCCTGAACCCAAGGTTTTGGTTCGAACCCCGGTTCGCTTGAACATAGGAATAGTTTCGGTTTATAAATACTTATTTGTTTAGCTGTGAGCTGTTTAACTAGCTTCACTAGCTCTTAGATCAGGATGATCAAACTTATATGTTGGAAAGGCTCGTTGAACTGATACCTAAGTTGCTGGAACATCAAGTATAGTTAAGGCAATTTGTTTTAAGTATTCGTTTTTTTTTACCTTTCCAAAATTTTAAAACATTTGTCGAATGGAAGGAATCTCTAACATCATTTACAGATTTTATATTTGATATTCGTTCATTGCTTTCTATGGCTTTCATAAACTTCTCTTCCTTGCAATCAAAAGTTGATTCATTTAAAATTGAATTTTGAAAACTCTCATTAAGAATTTATTTTTGGAGCTTCAGCAGAAGTTGACAAAGTTAAAAAAACTCGGGTGTAAGAGCGCTGCAGCCAATATTGGCACTGAGCTTATTATAAAAGAACGTTTATCGAAAGTTTATAGTAATAATCAAAACAACAATTGCTCGAAAAGAAAAGCCAGCGGAATTAAAATCACTTAGTAGTAATTGTGAATCCTGCAGTTTTCAATTGAAAAGATTTTAGGTGGAGCTTCTTTAAAGAACTCAGAATACATAAATCTTTAATTGTTAGTAAACGTTAGCACATTTTGTAGGTTAAGTTCCATTGCGTTTCACAATCGAGCAATAGTTTTTTGTTGTAATTTTTCTATAAGCAAAAGATTTCATATAGTGTGAGTACGGAGAAGTATGGGAACTCTATAGTATACTAATGTCAAACTTTCCCTAAAAAAATCGTTAATTACTAAATTTAGAGTTTGTGCAGCACAACAAGCAAGAAATCTATTGAGGTAACTTGGTCATTTTCCAAATCAAGAAATACTTTTGATGCACATGAGCAACCTTTATCAACATTACAGTCTTTATAGTTGCATCCTGTTCTGCTCTGCAGTTGTCATTCAAAAGTTCTCCTGCTCGATCCAAATTCGCATCATTATCGACATTGATAGTATAAATCAGACCTAGAGAAATGTCGCAGGATTGGAAAGTTTATTGAATGAGAGCAGTCAGATAACAAACAATTTCTATATTTCCCTGTAAGTGTCGTTGGAAGAACTACATAATCGGGCATGTTCTCAATTCCACTTCCACGGCAACCTTTCGAAAGTGGAATTGATTCATGTGCTCGCAACACCAAAACGAACAAGTTTTTCGTTTTGAAAAGTAATGCTTGTTAGTCGGTGGATTGAAAAGTAAGTGCCAAATTACGCACTCTTACAGTTTCTGGATGTGCATAAAGTACATTTTTATTAATTCTGTGATCAATTTAGAAATTGTTAGTGAATTTTAATTGGCATTCTAGTCTTTAATTGATTTATAACGATTTTTTTGTTTAATGTGTCCAGAAACGTATAGTGAAACCTAAAAATCAGCCTCTCTCATTTCCGACTGTTCCATTTTCGATAGTTTCGCTTGGAATTCTGGTTTCTCTCTTGTGTATCTAGTGCAATTTTCGCTTCTTCCAGTGAAATGCAAAAAGTAAAAGGAGAGCCATTTCATTCGAAATTCAGAACACAAAAACAAATCCGAAGCGGAATTGCGTTCGATTTTGGAATTGAGAACATGCCTGAATATGTTGAACCGAACCTAATTTTTTGAAAAAGCGGTCCGGTTCGGGTTCAGGTTCGAGGAGTCAAAAATATTAGGGGTTCGGTTCATGGTTCGGTTCTTTGGACCCAAAAAACCCGAACCGAACCGGTTCTTAGGGGTTCGGTTCAGGACCGGTTTGCAGCCTTGGTTTGAAAAAATAAAACAACCTTATCAAAACATCTATTTTTCCTCCCCCCCCTCCCCACCCCCTTCCACCCCAAAAAAAAAAACAACACTTAAATTTATATAACACTTTTTTTTGTTTTATTTAATAAAATAATTTTATTTTTTTAACCCCAAACCCCAAAAAAAAAAAAAAAGGGGGGGGATTATTTTTTTTTGTTTTATTTTTTTTTCCCCTTTGTTCCCCCCTCCCTATCTCCCTCTCTCTCTCTAACACAGAGGCGGCCAAATGGAGAGGACAAAATAGTGCGCTTGTGTGACAACACGCGTTTTACTTGCAATGCAGTGCTCACCGATTCACACTACCATAACTTCGGCTCGCGTTTGCGTAAAAACACGACTGACTTCGGCTCATATGAGCTATAGGTGGCCGCCTCTGCTCTAACATTGTGCGGCGTTGGTTGTGAAATGGTGGGAGGGTGGTGGAGGGGGGTGATTCACTTATTTGCTTATAACTTGAGAACCGCTCATCCGATCTTTATCATTTCTTCGGCAAATCGATACATATTGCTAATGACTAACTATCTGTAAAAGGTACGAATCATCTATTTACCAAACTGTGGTAAATATGACGTTTTTTGACGTTTTATGACGAGGGGGCGTGGCAAAAATTAAAAATAAACTTGATCTGCCTGCAAGTGTAAGAAGCATTTGTCCCATACATGTCAAACCTCTATCTCTTACCATCTCTGAGATCTGTTTGTCCAGATTTTGTAAAACCAGCCCACAAGAAAAATGGACGGAAAATTCTGCACGCAGAAAACTATTTCCATCCGATTGGCTTGAAACAAATTTTTCACTTTCAAGACTTATAGAAACTCCTGTCCAAATTACAATCTTTCTTTCTTGTACCGTTCAATTAGTGAATCAGTCTTCTATTTATTTAGATTTTATTGGAAAATACTTCTCCTTAACTTTGATATAAACTATCCCAAACAGTTGTACGACATTTAGCCGATCAATATATGCACTAAAAATTGTCTTATTTTGTTGCCTTTAATAGTGGATAATTCTAGACGGTCCAATCGATTAAAAATTCTTATATGAGCTAAGACTTTCATGAAAATGGGTAAATAGGAGGTGTAGATGGAACAGTCAAACGGTCTTAATTCAAAATCAATAAAAATGTCAGACTTACTAACTGGTGTGCAAATTCCAGTTTGGCCTTAATCCAATTGAATTTCTGAACTGTTATTGGTAGAGCGACACATTTTAAATCTATTTTAACTTAATTCTCATGGGCTTAATTGTGGCTGACACTATTAGAGTTTCATTTAACTATGCTTTCAATTTTGATTCTTTTCCACCTCTTTTTTTGTTTGTGTAATTGATGCTCTTGACGTAATTGCATGTCTTTTATATTTTATAAACATTTAGTGTCATTGCCAGCTAATTATCGCAATTATTTGGACAGATGAAGTGCATTTAATTATGGTACACGCACTTCTCGCTGCCGTTTAACTAAATGGATTTCCCCTAATTAAGTATTCGCGTGCGTGTGATGTTTATGCGCTTGCATTTGGTTTTGTTGAAACTTGAAGTAATTTAATTATGCATTTACACGGCCGACATGTACAATTAAATTCCGCTGTCGATGCCATTAGTTTTGCGGATTTTCAATTCGGATTCGCATTTTAATGGACATCGGCGAGTTTGTTATCGGGCCAAGACGCCGTTTTATGGCACGTGCCGTGTTTTATTGTCCTTTTGTGGCCTGTACGAAATGCACGATGAATCGCTCGAGTCTACAAAATATGAGGCGAAAACGCCATTCCGTCATTATGTCGGGCCGGCATTGGCGTGTTACACTCTTGTTGTGGTGCCGGGCCCGCAACTAAAATGACAAACTGTCATGGAATAAAGTCGTAAACCTGGAGGCAAGCAGCCGCAAGCAGGTGAGGGGGTGTCCCAGGTGTCTGGTGCTGCATAAATTGAAATTTGCATAGGGTGGGGGGGTGGTGTCTCCCCGCCCAGAAATGATAATTCAATTTCAATAACCGCGTGGAAATCAGAGAAGTGAAAGTTTTATGCGTGTTCTATTTGCTTGGAACATTTTTTACGAGTTGCTTTGTGGCAAACAAACAATTCGTTTGATGGATTTTACAGGGGCTATAGAGAGAGAGAGAGAGGGAGAGAGGGGGTTGCGGATTTAATTAATTGCATGCGCCTAACTAAAGTCAAACAATTTCCGTATTTAATCAACGGGAAAGCAAATGAATGACTCAGAATCTGACTTGAAGAGCTTAGGCGAGAGAAGAGCGACCTATAAAGTATCCTTCGTAGGGGTTGTTCCACCAAAGAAAGGGGGGTGAGTCATGCAAACTCATTTCGAAAATTAAGCAAATGTGTCTAGGTGTGTGTTTTGGGGGGGCGTGTCTGGGAGCATAACGTGATTGCTGCCAATTTCATAAGGCAGTAAATTGATGATGAGCTAATACCTTGAAAGTTATTGGCAAAAGTACGCGGAATAAAAAACTGTTACCGTTTAAAGTAGGGCCACCGCACGAATGATGATTTAAGTGAATTAAGGGTAAGCTAACATTATTACCTGAGGTAGAAGTCGCTAAATTGCGGTCAAATATTCGGATCTTAAGTTCTATGAAATTGTCCTATATTTCCGCAAAACGAGAATTGTTTATGACCTACCATGTAGGCTACAGGCTCTAAAAAGGAACATTTTAAGAATTTTTTGGTGATAAAGAAATTAAATATTTAAAAGCCGAAGACGTCACCACCGACCAAAATTTTTAATGTTTCTTTCTTTAAATTCATTTGTAGCTTGGAAGGGGGCAACCAGGCTAAGTCTTAGGATCTGTTTTCAGTAAAGTTTTCCTAGATGAATTCAATTTTTTAGTACTCCGTCAGCTGTCTCAAAGCGCTGTTTTGCAATATAGGTTTGGTGGCGAATGCGTCCTCTGCTCAAACGAAAAAAAGAAGGCTCTAGAGCGCTCGGCTTCACTGTATAGCGGTGGCTCTAGAGCGCTCTCTCTCTCTCGCTTCTGGACAAAATTTCAAGACAGCGAAAAGCCAGATGAAAAGCCAGGGGCAAAAAATCGTGTGCAAAAAAATCTTATGGCGTTACTCATCTTCTTCTTGGTACGACCATGACTTTTGTCTATCTTTTAAAGTTGCTTAACTTGGCGCCCGTACCCCGTATCGTCCAATATTTCGTGTCCACTGCTTGAAGTTTACGATCCTTTTTCACTCACACCAAACTGAAAGTTTACAACCAAGTTCACGCAGATAGGGCTTGGCCAGGCCCCTATACATTTTGTATGAAAACATATGGAATATACAGGTCTGTTCCCATTTTCGAATGGATTTAACAAGTAAAACGTATGTAATTCCGAATCGTTTTCATTTGATGTTCCCGTTTTCGAGTGAAATAGAAATCGATTTTCTCTTCAAATGAAAGTTCGAAGCGTTTTCGAACTATAATTCAGCTGAATGGTAACATGAACAATTTCGATCAACACTGCGCATTCGCAAATGCGGAATTGCTCAGTTTCATTTCGATCGCTTTTGCTTTCGGCTACATGCAATTTCTGGCGTACAACTTTGAACAAATAAATTTTAAATCAAACTGAATGCCCAATATTTCTATGGCTACTTTAAAATCTTCTCAAAATATTACTTATTAACATAATAATATTTTGTAGTTAAAAAATATAACCGTTGACATGAAAATTTTCAATTACTTTTCATTTCACTAATATAAATGACAAAACTTTTAAAACCGAATAATTTGATCGTTTTTCGGAAACGGGAAAAGCTATCAATTTCGATTCCACATAATTTGATCGAAATCGAAAACGAGAACAGGCCTGATAGTGTCTTCTGGTGATTCTATGTAATTTTTTGCCTCTCTTACCTTACATATTCTATTTCGCATACCATATATGTTCACATAGAACACACAATCTTTTTTTGTGTTTTTAAATGTAATTTGGGACGGAGAAAAAAAGAGTAAAGAGTTAGAAAAACTTTTTAAGTAGAAGGTATAAGAGAAAAAAAGTTAAAAGAAAAAAGAAAGAAGAGAAAAAAGGAAATGCAGTACGAAAGAAAAAGAAAAAAAAAGGAAAATAAAAAGAAAAAAAGTTTTAGTTAGAAAACTTTTTAAGTAACGTGTGTACGTAGTTAAATATAAAAATAAGAGTTTGACAAAAGAGAAAACTAAGATAAAAGGGAAAGAGTATAACTGGCGAGTAATTTAAATTTGTTATGAGATTTAGAAAACTTCTAAGTCTGGAAAATTTTGTGAAAGGGAAATATTTACCTATGATTTATAGGGAAGTAATTAATAACGGTACTTGTTTCATTTGCATACATCATCGTTGCATTAGTAACGATCGTCTTTTCCCAAAGAGTTTGAGCATAAGAGTATGTTGAGCATACGATTCGAAGAATGAAAAGGACGAAGGAGACGAGCGAGAAGTGAGACAAGGCGAAAATGTATTGATGTACATCTATCTGTATCTTGCAAATCGTTACACTAACAGCGTCAGAACAATGATAGCTGATAATTTCTTCACAACATTAGACGGCGCTCAACGATTGGCTACTATTGGCCTCGCATTTGTTGGCACCATTCTATCAAACAAAAAATGTTTTCCCAAAGAAGCGATACGGAGCGGCAAACGGCCAGTCCTTTCAACTTTGTTTGGTTTTTGTGACAGTCTTGTTTTGCTTTGCAGCTAGGGATGTCGAAATATCGATATCGAATATTTGTTGAATATATTTTTGGTGTGTATTTTTGTTAATTTCGGCCACAATAAGAGAGGTTTTCTGGAGGCATTCTCTTGGATATTAGTAGTATCAATAATACTAGGTATAGAATACCTTTGGGAAACCTTCCTTTTTGTCCAAAAACCAAAAATAAGTATTCATAAATATATCGTCAAATGTTATTCGATATCGATATTTCGACCACCCTATTTGCAGCTATGTGCCAAAAAAAAAAACAAAGCGGTCAATTTGTTGTCCACTGTTCATTACACAAGAAATGTTGAAGGCGAAGCCATGACACCCGAAGCTATTTTTTTTATAATTCGACTAAGGCCTGCGTTGATTCTATGGACCAAATACTTACGCATTATACAACAACAAAACGGCCTACAAGACGCTGGACATATGCATTCTTCTGCAACATTATTGATGTAATGGGATTTGTAAACAAAACGATGGAATCAACCGAAAAGACGGCAGACGCACATTTTTGAATACGTTTTCCCAAAAATTGGTCCTCGCAAATGTCGAAAATCGACTGAATAATCCACACATTCTCGCACAGCTTACGACTCGTTTGGCGTTTGAATCGATTTCCAGCAGTGTTGTGGTTCCTCAACACAGCGGTCCTGATATACCCACCGGCCGAAAATCCTGTCGAATATGTTTAGGAACAAGCGAGAAGCTGCGTTGTGCTTTTCATGCCTTCCCCAGAATACATATCTTTATGTTTTTATATTGTATCATGTTGCACCCTAAAACTCATTAGCATTCCCTTTCTTTTGTTCGAGCAACATTGTTAGGGCTCATAATAAATGAAAGAAATTGTTTTTTTCTACATTCCGAAATTTTTTCAGCTACTTGAGCTATAAATTCGACGGCATGCAACTCTAATTCCCAGACAAATGCATGTAAATGTAAGGGGTCTGGCCAGGCCCTAGGTTTAAGACATGTGCGTGTACGAGGGTTAAATAAAGACTGCAAACCGCTCTACAAGCGTAGCTTATTAAGGTCCTTGACCTGACTCCTTTTGCATGAAAAAAGTTCAGAAATATCTTTAGTCAGTTTTTTAGATCTTATGTTGAACTTGTCACATTATGTAGACCCGATACAAAAATACCTAAATACCTACCTGCGGACATTATCATATTCAAACTCGGTGTATTACGAATTTGAGAAGAAAATAAAGAAAAAGACAAGTTGTTAAGTAAAAACACAACTCTGTTTTTTAATGTACAAGCTCTTTATTTAAAAGTCTACTTAAGCCTTGGTAGCGAATGTTTCAAGGTCAAGTATAATGAATGAGGTTTATTCGGGTAGCTTCGTTAGTTGGATGCTATCTCTTTAACCAAAATATGTTTTATTTTTAACAAAACACTTTCTCAAAAATCTTTGACCTTCCAACTGGTTCGAAACCAGAAACAAACATCGAGCTGGATTATGAATAGATTTTGCTTATGTGGTTTTCTATTGTCGTTTGCTCCTCGGCAATCTCCTGTGTAAAACGCCCTGATTTAATTCTCATCAGCCTCCAATGGATGGAACCAAAGTTTGCAAACCAACGCTACAAAAATACTAGAAGCACTTGAATCCACGTCAGGGCCAGATGTGTTTTGCTCACCTACAACTTAAGATTGATTGGCATCTGTGGTTTGCTTTGAGATTGAAACTTTCTTGCAAAACGAATTAAAAAAAAAACTCTTTTGTTTATTTGAATTTTGACACTTTAAGTGAAGCGAAAAATCCTTCGAACATTTTCAAAGCTTACGCATTTTAGCTACAAACTTAAAAGGGTTTAAGTCGCATTGAAAATTAGTTGAAGTAGCTAAAAATCAATTTTAAGAAATTGGACGGCAGTATTAAGCCATTTGAGTTTGCAACAACTTGGCAGTATCTTAAGCTGCAACAAAACTTTAATAACGTAAATTGGAAGTTGGGCAAAAGTTGGTAAGACTTAGGCAGCAAAGTAGAAAGTTTTGACATTTCACACCAAGAAGATAGCATTAAGTTAATGCAATGAAAAAGGCAGCCCCTCAGGTGAACATAACATTAGAAACTTGATCGGTGGGGTCACAGAAATCTCTAGAGATTTTGCAGACGGTTGGTTTGTAATTATCTCGAAAAAATCGTCGGTGCCCAGAATTTCGAGATTTTTTCTATAGAAAATCAGTAGAGCACCAGAGTTCAATTGAAGTTCCATCTCTAAAATCAGGGCTGAATCTCTTGCCAAAAAATTTCTCTTCCCTTAATTATGGGTTAATTTGATGTTTCAATGAAATTTATTGAAAGTGTCATATGTTTTATGATGCATTTTTAAATTAAAATTTAAATTTAAGTCATATTCTCCATAAATATAATCAAAGTTTAAAAATGTTTGGCGCCAAAGATGAGGTATAACTTGCCAGCCCTTAATCCGCTGGCTGCCAAATAGATGGCGCCACAATTGTTAAACGGCGCCACTGATGTGGTTGGTTTAGATTAACATGAAAGACTTTGGTTGTTTTTCCGAATAATTATTGAAACGCAAATTTCAATGTTTAAACTAATTAAATAATTTATTCGTTTGATGAAATCTATGCAAGAAAATAATGTGGCTTACATTTCCATAATTTTTTTTGCTTGCTAAAATTGTTTGGGTGGTGAATTTTGCTAAATCTCCTTACGAAACACAGGAGGTTTGAAACCAACCAAAAGAAATTTCTATGGCAACTAAGAATTGGAATTTGGTTGGAAGAGGTTTGTGTGGCACCCCCGAATATGTAACTTTAACCATAGGTGCACATAAAAAAATAGAAAGATCAAATATCAGGCTTCTCTTTATTAATGTCTGTATTTTCCAGAGCTTGCAAAAAACCATTAGCACTGTGATAGTATCTCCCAAAAACTGCTCTGTTACAGATGGCTGGCGGATCTACACTCGCACAGGCACACATGTCCAGTCAACTCGACGACATGTCCAATGCACTGCATCGAAGACATCAGAAATTGACATATATATAGGCGATATTCAGCTAAAATATACATATCTATACATCAACTAATTGTTCGAGCTTACAAAATAAATAAAAAAGTCGCCCAAACTCTTCAACAACATATGAATCCCAAGTTAATGCGCAACAACCAACAAGCGACAAACTACACACAACATATCATGGATTTACAAGCCAGCATTCAGCGTCAACTAACCTGATAACCCAGTCGACTCCAGGCATCGTTTAAGGGAGTGGCTGTGACGATTTCAGTTGATCATCACATCACTAAGAATTATCGAAGCTCAATACTTCCGTCTTTTTATGAATCTTGAATCCAGGAAGCTGCCATCTACCTTAACACACTTACGACCAAGGAAGGAAACGTATTTATCTACTCGGATAGTCAAGCGGCCCTGAAGGCACTTGACTCACACACACAAATAACTCTACAACGCTAACTGAATGTCGCTTATCCCTTAACGAGATTGGCCGACACTTCAGTATTCACCTGATATAGGTGCCTGGACACCGACACATACTTGGAAATGAGTCTGCGGACAAACCTGCCAGAGTAGGCACTACTATCGAGCTCCTCTCAGAGAGAGCACGATAGGGATGCCTATTGCTACTTACAAGCTTCATATAAAAACGAAAACACTACGTCTTGCTAATGACAGGTGGAAAAACCTTTCCTCGTGTTCAGTAGCAAGACTTACGTGGCCAAAATTTAACCCAAAACGTACTAACACACTTTTGCGTTACAGAAGGGAACACATAGCACTTATGGTAGGAGCTCTAACGGGTCCCTGTCTTATTGGCAGACACGCAGCACGCCTAGGAGTAGCACATCATGACTTCTGTAGAAGTTGTAGATATGAAGAAGAGGAGGAAACGGTGCCATTGCCCCGCTCTGATTAGGAGGAGACTTAGGACCCTAGGTCAACCCTTCTTTATTAATCTCTCGGAGATGTCCGAGATAGAGATCCCAGCTCTACTACACTTTATTCTGTCCACACAATGGTTCAGTATTGACCCCTCTCGGGATTAAAGCGTTAAGCCGAGTATCCAGTACCGCGGAAACTAAAAATTCCTGTCAAACTTCATATAAAAAAAACTGTGGCAGGAATTTTTAGTTTACCTTTTCGTTGCTTGTGTATCCAGCAACATGAACGTAATCCACAGTTTCTTATCGATAATTGGCATATCGATAGCGTGTGTGGATGGAGAGAACAGCTGATACACAGCGCAGGAATATATTGCCAACAATTATTTTGGATGTGATGAGCGAACACTTTGGGGGGAATGCTTTTATATTTTGTTTGTTATAAGCTGTCATCTGGCTGGGGAACCATCAGCGTGCAAAGATTGGTAGGGGATGGTGCCAAAGACACACTTATGCCAAATTGATGAGGCCGCCAGAGGGATGCTGGAGGGATGATAAGTCGCCTTCTTAATCTGTGTGGGTCGCCAGATCATAGGCAAATCTATTGGAGGCCATAATGGTATTCCTGAAGGTTATTTAGAATCTACTGTTACTTCAACTTTTAGTAAAATAATAAATTTTTCTTGAGTGCATTTTTGAAAGCTTTCGAGTCTGTTTAAAGGGATTAAAGATCAGTGGTCTACAATGGACGGAGTCAAAAATGCTGCAGTTTTAAGACCTTGTGTTTGACTTAATCAAAGATGTTGGGGATTCCATATACTCCACTATTTCATCCTGGCTTCTGCCTATCAAGCACGTCCAATATGGGGATTGATTATGTTATCAAGGGCGTATACAGGGGGCGCTGATTTGTAGTATGCTTTGAAAATTTCTTATGAAACAAATGTTGTGTCAACTGAACAATAACTAAAAAAAATAACCACATTTTTCATATTAAAAACCAAAATTTTCTACCTTTGAGCAAAATCAGAAAGTTGTTTTCAGATATACCTTTTAATCAATGCAGAATGAGTTATTAAATCCTTTGTTACATGGAAAAAACACAAATTTATAGTGTCAATTATAAAAGAACAATTAACAAACACCAAATAATATTTTCACGTTAATTCGTCAAAGCTCGCGACCCATCGTTTTCGCAATATTTTCCGAATTTTTGGGGTTTACAATACCATAGTGGACTACTTTCGATTTGTTATGTCATAATGGCGTACAATGAGCAGGACCATCTCATGTTCTCTTTTAAGCTTAAGCATATTTGCCACTGAAATCGAACAGATTGACTTCCACAGTTTAGGTTATGTTATGTTTCCAAAAAACGAAGTCCAACTCGTCCAATAATATCAGCCACCAGTTAAAACCTCTGCAGGCAGACTACAATGAAAGCTAGTTCGAAACGCATTTGATATCAAAAACCATGGTGGAATTATACCAGGTGAAGTCATTAAAGTAGGCTGCCTCTTTTTTGGGGTACCAGTTGAATGGTGAAAATCACTCAGTAGAAAATGGGATGTCAACGTGCTCTCACATGTTCATATCAACTGGTACCTCTCTCCCATGGTGAATTCCTGACGACACTACCTTGTTAATTATACCATGTCAAAAACTATGTTCGACCTCGAAATAATTTTTGTTTCGGTCCATCGAAGTCAATTTTTATTTAAATTTTGGTTAAGGAGGTATGTAAAAAACGATATACCGGGGCAAAAATCGGCGCTCTTTAAAAATTAACGAATATTGTGTCAATGATACCAACTTCAGCAAAATAATATACCTCGAACAATTTAGGTCTTTGTCATCCCTAATGAAAATCCTGCGTACGACCGTTTATGTTACAGAGAAGTTTTTATACAAAGAATAAGAATAACTTAATTTTAGAACGAAGTTTAAGATGTAGAGCGATTGAAGAAGGAGGGGGCGGCAAAGTCGACTTCCGCCCCGGGCGGCATAACCACACGCTACGCCACTGGCCATCCGAGACACACTGTGAAGTGTCATGCTCAGCCATCGACCTATCATCCCCAAGTATAACCTGTAGCACCTACTCCGAGCAGCATGCTTTTTCCATATATGTATTAATATTTTTTTTTTTGGATTTACTAAAATTCAAATAGTTAACTGTGCTTAACAGCTGATTAATCAGAGTGACCCTTCCCTTTTAGGTACATGGTCACACTGTTTTAGTTACGTTCCACACACACAAGAAATATTGGGTTGCCCAAAAAGTAATTGCGGATTTTTCAAAAGAAAGTAAATGCATTTTTAATCAAACTTAGAATGAACTTTAATCAATCGGCAAATTTTGTATTCCACGCTCATAGAACTTCTGGCCTTTATCTGCAAAAAACTGAACCAAGTGCGATTTTATAGCCTCATCATTGCCGAAAGTTTTACCATTTAAGGAGTTCTGCAAAGATCGAAATAAATGGTAGTCTGATGGTGCAAGGTCAGGGCTATATGGTGGATGCATCAAAACTTCCCAGCCAAGCTGTCCCAGTTTTTGCCGGGTCATCAAAGATGTGTGTGGTCTGGCGTTGTCATGATGGAAAATGACACCTTTACGATTGATCAATTCTGGCCGTTTCTCGTTGATGGCTGCATTCAATTTGTCCAGTTGTTGACAGTAAACATCCGAATTAATCGTTTGGTTCCTTGGAAGCAGCTCAAAATATACCACACCCTTCCAATCCCACCAAACAGACAGCATAACCTTCTTTTGGTGGATATCAGCCTTTGAAGTGGTTTGAGCTGGTTCACCATGCTTGGACCATGATCGTTTTCGATTAACGTTATTGTAAACAATCCATTTTTCATCTCCAGTTATGATTCGCTTTAAAAATGGATCGAATTCATTGCATTTAAGATGCATATCACAAACGTTGATTCGGTTTGTTAAATGAATTTCTTTCAATTCATGTGGTACCCAAATATCAAGCTTTTTCACCAGTCCAAGACTTTGTATGTGATAATGAACGGTTGATTTTGGTATATTTAACTTCTCTCCTATCTCACGCTCAGTTACATGACGATCCAATTCGATTAATGCTTTGATTTGGTCATCATCAACTTCATTTGGCCGACCTGAACGTGGCTCATCTTTAAGTGAAAAATCTCCAGAACGGAATTTGCGAAACCAATTTTGACACTGTCTTTCTTTTAAGGCTTTATCACCATACACATCACGTAACTTTTTAGCAACTCTCTCTGCGCTTTTTCCTTTACGGAAATAATAAAGTAAAATATGACGAAAATGCTCTTTGTGGACTCCATATTAAAAAAGGGCGCCAATCAAACAAATGTAAACAAAATTACGCGCACTTTTTTTCTAAAGCAAGCTAATAGTGACAGCTAATAACTGACAAAAGAAAGAATGCAATTACAGAGTCACAAGCAGTTAAAAAAATTATAAACGCCGACTATATGAAAAATCCGCAATTACTTTTTGGGCAACCCAATATATAGCAAATTCCTGGCAGGAATTTTCAGCAGTGCTGGATCCAGGCCTTTAACAGTCAATATATAGCATCGCTACGGGCACATGAGGCCTAAGTGGGACAGCAACTTGTCGCTCTCAGCCATCGCAACCTAACCTAACCTATGAATCTTGAAAACCTTCGTTTATATCAGTAAGTATAAGAGCATGTAAACTTCGGTCGTGCCGAAGTTAGATATCCTCTTTTTTTTCAATTCAAAACAAAAGCAGTGCTATTTTTATACTCTGTACCGAAGGTACATAGAGTATATTAAGTTTGTGCAAAAGTATGTAACAGGGTGAAGGAATCATTTCCGACCCTATAAAGTATATATATTCTTGATCAGCATCAACAGCCGAGTTGATATAGCCATGTCCGTCTGTCCGTCTGTCTGTCCGTCTGTCCGTCTGTCTGTCTGTCCGTCTGTCCGTCCGTATGAACAAACAGATCTCAGAGATGGTAAGAGATAGAGGTTTGACATGTATGGGACAAATGCTTCTTATACTTGCAGGCAGATCAAGTTTATTTTTAATTTTTGCCACGCCCCCTCCCGCCCCCGCAATTTTGAAAAAACGTCATATCTCCCACAGTTTTGTAGATAGATGATTCGTACCTTCTAGAGATAGTTAGTCATTACCAAAATATATCGATTTGCCGAAGAAATGATAAAGATCGGATGAGCGGTTCTCAAGTTATGAGCAATTAAGTGAATCACCGCCCGCCACCCCCCTCCCACCATTTCACAACCAACGCCGCACAATGTTAGAGAGAGAGAGAGAGAGAGAGAGAGAGGGGAGAGAAAGAGAGAGATAAAGAGAGAGAAACTTAGAGATGAGCGCAGCAGCAACAGTGCATTCAGCTCCTTCTCTAGGTACAGAGTATGTCATAGTCGGGCTTGACCGACTTTCTCACTTGTTGTTGTAGATTTTTGGTTTCTTAGGTTTTTTGTGCCTAAAAAGTCGCAGGAACTTTTGGTCCGCTTACTCTTGTGCGGAGCATACAAGTAATTTGACTGACATATTTTGCTTAAAAAATGTTTCTTAAAATATTTTATAAATCTTAAGCGAAATTTCAAACTAATTCATCAATTCCCACCACAGCGGAAGAATTAGCTCACCCAATATTTAATAAAAAATTTACTCTGCCAAAAAAAAAAGAGAAAAGGAAAAAAAATTATTTGTCAGAAGTGGGATTCGAACCCACGCCCTCAGAGAGGACCAGAACGCTCATACGAACCTTTCTGTGAAAGGCAAGACTGTTGAAAATCTTGAGTCTGGCGCCTTAGACCGCTCGGCCATCCTGACACGTTGCGAGCGAGCGCGCCAAAGGGCCCTTTCAATTGCCCGAACACAAAAGCCAAGCGAACATGAAAAGTTTAATCTATTTTTAGAAACGCTACAAAAGGGGGAATGGGGTTGGGGTTGGGGTTGATGAGACGACACACGTTTTCACACCCAAACTGTGGCATGTCGAGCGGTTATTAATAGATGGGAACAAGAGGTTCTCTCACTCTCTCTCTCTTTCTGCCGCTTTAAAAGCTTGCGTGTATGTGCTTTCGCGGTGTGCTGAAACTGAAACTTTAATTGCCGCATTGTTCGTTAACAAGTGCATACTTTTAGGCTTGAGTTGGAAAGAGAAATAATCAATTTTCACTGTTTTACAAGTTAAAGCAATATTTACTTTGGCTTAACAATTATCCGCTGGGCCGTCCGTCCATTCAACTTCCATTTACCAAAATTGCTTCAGCAATTTCTCTAATTGAATTCTATTTCGCTTAGGCCGAGTATCACTTTCACCAAATATAACATTTCAATGCCTGGACAAAGGACGACTGACACAAAATTTGTGCTTCTTATTGAAGCCATTCACTCAGCCAGGGCGGGGTTCAATCCATTGTAAGTTGCCTGGCTCCGGTCCCGGAAACGTAATCATTTTGAGCGCATTCTCAGCCTCAAGTTTGCTTATAAATCACAAAGCGTCCGCTGGCAGGAGCAGGAGCAGGAGCCGAAGGAAGTCCGTTGGATGTGCAGGCTTTTAAATCGATGAGCATGGCAAAATTGACAATAATATTTTAAAAATAATTTCATTATTTCTTTCAGACTCCATCAGCAGCAGCGGGCAGTCATGCGTGAATGTAAACGCTGCTGCCTGGCCCGGACCCACTCAAGGAGCAGTAATTCCATTTTTTGCAACTTTTCCTTGCCTCCCTCTCTCACCCCTCTGTCCCCTGTTTATTTGCTGTTTTTTAATTAAATGACAAAAGCGAAATCTAATTATGTTTTTATTTGGACCAACTTGTCTAGCACTTAAGGCCAGCGGGCATCGTACTGCTTGATGACATACGTCAGCTTTTTGATAGCCAACTCCAGCTGCTCGTCATCCACCTGGTGGTGGAGCACCAAGCGGGCAAAAGCCCAATCGCGTGCACTGGCTTTGAGCACAATACCGGCCCCAGTCTTGTCTGTGACGCCAGCCGCCAATTCCTCAGGCTCCACCCTGCCCAGACGTTCCGACAAGTCATTGGCCGACAACTGAGACTGCTTGATCTCCACCAGCAAAATGTTGCTTTGGACACTGGGCAAATCTACCACAATATTGGGGCTACGCAGCTCGTCAATGGCTGTGAGGGAACAAAATATTTTTAAATTTAGTTTCAGGCTCAGAGAAATTGTTTGAACAAATACCCTTGGCAATCAGCTTAGTGCGCTCATGATCTTTGCCCAGCAGCGGCACCACCTGCTCCAGCGAAACCAAGCCAGCGGCAGCCAGTATACCCACTTGTCGCATACCCCCACCCAGGGCCTTGCGCAAACGTCGTGCTCTGCACCATGAGAATCCAATTAATTAGTTCCGCCCCTTCGTATGTCCACAACACTTTACTCACTGCGTAATGAAGCCTTTGGAGCCCACCAGAATGGAGCCCACTGGCGCCGACAAACCCTTGCTCAGGCAAATGGAAACCGAATCAAAGTCGCGACAAATGCGCTCCACGCTGACACCCAAGGCGGCGGCTGCATTGAACACACGGGCACCATCCATGTGCAATGCTATCCGGGCACAGCCCACGCCCGGTTGGCGCAACAGCGAGGCCAGCTCATCCAAATAAGCCAGGGGAATCACTTTGCCACCGCAGATATTGTGGGTATTCTCCACCACCACCAGCGAGGTGATGGGCTCGTGGTCGTCATCGTGGCGTATCTTGCGACGCAGCTCCGCCAGGCTGAAGGTGCCGTCTGGTTCGTTTTTGATCGTCGCTAATTGCACCCCAGCCAAATGCGAGGCACCGCCTAAACAGGACCAAGTCCCACCCAGATTATAGAGCAGGAAAACACCGATTACACCTTGCTCACTTACCCTGCTCGTAGAGAAAAACGTGCGATAAATCGCCGACAAGGGCCTCCGTGCCGCGCCTATTGCAGTGAACCATAACTGAAAAGAGTCAAGACAAAGGGAGTTAACCACAAAATAAGTATTTTTAGTTTCCAGAAAATGTATATCAATTATTTGGAGTCTTGGAATTAGTGGCCCGCCATCAGTTAGGAATCGAGAGGTTGACTTTTTGCAACTCGGCTTCTTAAGGTCGGTGAATCTTGGTTTAGATTCGATCCCGAAATGAGTTGTATTAGTAATTGCTAATTTAGAAAACAACAAAGAGCCAAAGCCAACCCACTCTTTGAGAGCCGTGCACAATATGGATAAAAGCAAAACTCCGGAATGGCGCAACTCCGAACCAAATAAAGACCTGCTTAAAGAATCTTAAGCATAACAATCCAATTAAAAACAAGTGAGAAAGTCGGTCAAGCCCGACTATTCCCCCCCCCCCCCCCCCCCCCCCCCCCCCCCCCCCCCCCCCCCCCCCCCTCTCTCTCTCTCTTTCTCTCTCTCTCTCTAAGATTGTGCGGGTTGGTTGTGAGGGTGGGTGGTGGGTGGGGGGTGGCGGGGGATTCAGATTCACTTATTTGCTCATAACTTGAGAACCGCTCGTCCGATCTTTATCTTTCTTCGGCAAATCGATACATATTCTAATGACTAACTATCTCTAGAAGGTACAAATCTCTATCTACAAAACGTGGGAGATATGACGTTTTCAAAATGTGGGGGCGGGAGGGGGCGTGGCAAAATTTAAAATAAACTTGATCTGCCTGCAAGTATGAAGCATTTGTCCCATACTGTCAAACCTCTATCTCTTACCATCTCTGAGATCTGTTTGTTCATACGGACGGACGACAGACGGCGGACAGACGACGCAGACGGACATGGCTATATCGACTCGGCTGTGATGCTGATCAAGAATATATTACTTTATAGGGTCGGAAATGATTCCTTCTCCCTGTTACATACTTTTGCACAAACTTAATATACTCTATGTACCTTCGGTACAGAGTATAAAAATTGGAAGAACTGGAGAGAAAATAGACAGTTTCACTTTTGAATCGGAGCCGGTCAAAAGTACGGTAGGAGTGAAAATTTTTGATCCTGAAATTCTTAATACAAGAGTTTCTGTACTTGATCCAAGTACAAATAATTCACAAAATAAAACGCCATACCTGTCTTAGTTGTATCATGGAAGTCGGTATATATTCATTTTTGGCCACTTCCAAAGTTGAAAGTGAAACAATGACATAAGAAATCATCAGCTAATTGTTAATGACAAATAAACTATGCCGTGTACACAAATATCCTACAAAAAAAACATTACCTAAAAATGTTAAAAATTGACTGAAATTTAGGTCCATATGACCTAAACTGACAGCCAAGGAATATATGAACTTAAATTCAGGCCCCTATTACCTTAAAATTTTTAAGCAATAAATTTAATTTTTTGGTAATATGTGACCTAAAATTTAAGGCAATGTAGTGCCATGAAACGTATTTTTAGGCAATAGAAAGGCCAACATTTTCGTCAATAAATTTGCTTTTTAGGTAATATGAGAATTAAAATTTTAGGCAGTGCATGACCTTAAATCGTATTTTTTGAATTCATAGAAAGGCCTACATTTTGGGCAATAAATACCTTTTTATATTATTTTTTAGGTAGTAGAATATAACCATAATTTAAGGCAGTCATATCAAATAATTTATATATATAAAATAAAAACAATTTCATTTTGTTTGTTTCACAAATACTTGAAATTTAATTCACAAAACTTTTGCTTTGTACATGAGGGCAAAAAGGCACAGAAAAACACAAACGAAAACACAAATTCAATGCCGCCACATGCGACACGAACAAGAAGAAGAAGTTCATACGTTTGACGAATGTATGACATTTGTTTGATTTTGTTTGTGTCGTAAAACATATGAATTAAAAATAATAGGTAATATGCATTGTTCATTTATGTACTTCTTCTTGTTCCAATCCCGTGTACATGTATTATTGTTCGCCACTTCATTTATTCCACACAAAAAAATTGATTTACTTGTAAAAATGACAACCGTCCGGCGCGTGCAGTGAGAATTAAGTGACAAGCGATTTTGTGGCGTAGTGTGACCATAGTTTTCAAACTAAGTTTAAACACAACCAAATTCAATTATTCATATCATTCCTATGGCAGCTATATGAAAAAGACGTCCGATCTACCTGATTACTTATTTGCAAACCTTGATATATATAAAGTACACTCACCAAATTTCAATCAAATAACTTTAAAACTGACTGCGACAAGTCTTTTTTTAAGGTCAAATTTTTATTTGATTATAACTTAATTAATTAATATCTTTCAAATCATTGCATATATTGACATATACTTCATGGAAATTATTTATAAACTTTAGCAACAATTATTTAATATTATTTAATAATTTAAAATGGTGTGGTAAATTTTATTTATAATTTTAATTCTTAAATATATAAAATATATTCATTCTTAACGTAAATAACAAAGCTCCGACAAAATAGGAAAGAACCTTTCCGAACCATTTGATACCAAGAGAGGTTTTAGGCAGGGCGATACCTTATCGTGTGACTTCTTCAATCTACGAATGGAATATATACTGCGCCGGTGCCCGCATGCCAACAGAACGGGCGCCTTTATTTATAAAGATCTAATGCTACTCGCATATGCCGATGATATCGACATCAGCAGGGCGTTTTCAGAGATTGAGAGGCAGTCAGAACTGATGGGTCTAGCGGTGAATGAGGACAAGACGAAAGTCCTTGCGTCTTGGACAATCTGTTACAATGGGAGAATACAACTTTAAAGTTGTAGAGGATTTTGTTTACCTCGCAACGACGATAACCAGCGACAACAACATCAGTCTGGAAATCCGACGAAGGATCACTCTTGCAAACCGATGCTACTACGGGCTAAGTAGAGAGCTCAAGAGTAGAGACCTCAAGCGAAGAACAAAACTAGCCCTATACAAGTCGCTTATCATCCCAGTCCTGCAATACGGCGCAGAAGCATCGACAATGACAGCAGCGGATGAAGCGGCGATTGGCGTGTTTGAACGAAAGATTCTTCGGAGGATTTATGGACCTTTAAAAGTGGGCGATGTTTTCCGCATTCGAAATAATGACGAACTGTATGAGCTCTATGGGGACACCTGTCTGGTCAAGCGCATAAAGCAACAGCGGCTGCGCTGGTTAGGACATGTCACCAGGATGGACGAAGAAGCTCCAGTAAGGAAAGCTTATTATTCGAAGGCGGCTGACTACGGAGGAAGAGGCAGGCGGGGGAGACCTCGACTTAGATGGGATGACCAGGTTCGGGCAGACCTTGCCAAGCTTGGTGTGACCAACTGGTCCCAGCTCGCACGGAGCAGAAGCGACTGGCGGACATTAATCGCAGCGGCCGAGACCGTCGAACGGTTGTGATGCATGCATCGGGCCAATCAAGAAGAAGAAGAAATATTGGTTTATTTATTTTATATTTAAAATGATAATGCAAAGTTTAGGAAAATGGCATAATATTAAGGTAAAGGATTCCCTAAAAATTTAACCTAAAAATTTTTTTTTAGGTAAAAGGCACCATATTTTAGGAAATTATTGCCTGAAAATCAGATTTTAGGTACAAAAATTCATTTTCCTAAAATTTAAGGAATCATTTCCGACCATATAAAGTATATATATTCTTGATCAGCATCAACAGCCGAGTCGATTTAGCCTTGTCCGTCTGTCCGTCCGTCCGTCCGTCCGTCCGTCCGTCCGTCTGTCTGTATGAACACCTAGATCTCAGAGATGGTAAGAGATAGAGGTTTGACATGTATGGGACAAATGCTTCTTTTATCTGCACGCAGATCAAGTTTGTTTCAAATTTTGGCCACGCCCCTCCCGCCCCCGCAATTTGGAAAAAACGTTATATCTCCTACAGTTTTAAAGATAGACGATTCGTACCTTCTAGAGATAGTTAGTAATTAGCAAAATGAATCGATTTGCCGAAGAAATGATAAAGATCGGATGAACGGTTCTCAAGTTATAAGCAAAAAAGTGAACCAAGCCCTCCCCGCTACCACCCCTCCCACCTAAAAAATGTTGCATACTTTTTGGATGGTCACACTAAAGCCCCATACGGACATCAGAAGTTGCGAGAAGTTTCATACAAAAATTGAGGGAAGAAGAAGCAGAAGTTACAACTTCGCCTCTTGAACTTTTTGCATGTACGGAAGTGCGAAGTTGAATGTTACATTTAACAGACAATGTTGCACTTAACAGCACATTTGTGGAGACTATGTAAATTGGCTGTGGGCCTTATTATGCTTGAGCAACAGACGCAGCATTGAGAATGCACCATGTAACTTCACTCTGCTTCTACCTGCACCGACCAGCTGAAGTGCTTTCAGCTAAAGTAATTTGAAAAAATACATATAAAAAACATGGCAGAAAAACAAGAGCGAAATAGTTGTTTTGAATTATTTTTTCATGACGAAAAAATGTCTTTAATTTTGGCGGTGAAAAAGCGGAATGTCATTTGTGATCTTTTCCACCCCAAGCATTCGGACTTAAATTTTGTGAACAAGGCTTGAGGAGAAGTGGCCGAGCATCTACAAAAAATCAACTTGGCATTAAAACAAAATACAGATGATCGATCAGTGTGACCTACCGCCAACTAAATTAAAAATACCAAATACTGAAATTTTTGGCTTAATTTTTTTTAAAGTCTGGTAACACTACTCTTACGTTCCACGGCGACGAAAGATAGGGGAAAGTTAGCTAAATTACGAACTTCGGATGTCCGTATGGGCCTTAAGGAACGCGGGAACACTGTTAAACATGTTTTTTCATGAGTAACGGGTATATCGAAGTCGGTTAGAGCCGACTTTAACTTACGACTTACTGCGTTTTTTCAGAATTTCATATCCTGTATTCTGTATTCACTAACTTGACAGTGGCTGTCAGTGCATTCAATTTCAATGAAATGCAAATTACAAATTCCATTACAAATATTAATTTGTGCGAGAGCATAAATTACCAGACACTTGCCAGAAGCTGTTGCCGCCACTCCTGGCGCACGTCCACCTCTAATATGGAAGTCCATAAAAATTAATGTAATGCTTATGGGCAGCCCTTAACCTTTACGATTATGTGGCAGAAGCCTGATATGAGGAGAACAGTTTTCTTGATTTTTGTTCTGTTTGTTCACCTTTTGTAATCTCACTTTAAACTTGAAAAAGCACAAAAAACAGTTAGGCCAAAGGGAGCTGCCCGAAGGTGTGTGTAATTTATGGACACTTACTTGCCAGAAGATTTCCCATGGTGCCACTGGCCACAAATAGGCCCGCCTCCTTGCCAAATAAGGCGGCTGTCTTGGACTCCAGCTCATTCACTGTGGGATCCTCGCCGTACACATCATCGCCCACAACAGCCGAGGCCATGCGTGTCCGCATCTCTGGGGTGGGTTGGGTGACGGTGTCCGAACGTAAATCAACAACACGGGTAGACATTTTCTAGTATGCAAGGTAGATATAAGGTTTGATTAGCATAAGCTGCCTTATGTGGATTTGCCGTATTTATACACAGACAGTAGACACTGGAATCCATTAGGTTAAGTTTCGCAAAGCACTTGACAAACATAATTTCCATTATATAATCTCTGTGCTCGTGTTTGCTATAAATAAATTGCACACACTTGAGATTCACTTCAGCAATCAAATTAATTAAATTAAATCTTAATAAATGTCAATTTTGAATTGAACAAAAATAAATCCACACACTTCTGCAATTCTCAATTGATAAGGCCACCGGAATATATAAAGAACGTGCTGAGTTCGCAGCTGGGAAAAAACTAAACAGAAGAGCACAGCCGGCAACAGTTGTGCCCCCCACCCAACTAGAAGGGGCCTCCAGCAAAGCAAAGCGCAAAGAGAAAATTATTGCCATGCTCAATTGAGTGAGCAGCGATCAATGAAAGTGAGAGAACTGATTAGAGTGGCTCTCTTTATGGTACATCTACACTGCTCCCAGCAGAGTACAGTAATTTACTGCTAAAAAGATGTGTGGTTACACAAACTAATGGCTTAGAGAATTTCTGTTGTTTTGTTATTTCCATATTAAAAATATCAATCAATAATTAAAAACATATTTAAACACCAAAAGTCAGTTGCCCCTTTTATATTAATCATGCACGGAATTTCAACTTGAGAATAACAAGTGGTCTCGTGTTTTTTTAGGCAGATGTTAGATTCTTATCTTGGACAATGGCTTAACGCGTTAAGACGGTATTTCATATTTAACGCCGAATCAATGGTAAAAATGTATCCAAGTGTAAATATAACGTGAAGGCCAAGCTAACTTCGTCTTTGCCGAAGTTTTTATACCCTTGCGAATGTTTTGATACATCAGAGTTTAAGAACGCCAGCATTAAAACAAACTGTTTTTCTAAATAAAACCCATTTTCCGACCGATAGTTCCTATGACAGCTACAAGATATAGTCATCCGATTTTGACCAAAACATCCAAATCTTTGTAAAGCGCAAAATATTTATAATTGCTGAAGTGAGACACGTTGACATTAAAAGCAAAAAAGTTTTTCTCATTAAATTCCTCTTTTCGACCGAAAGTTCCAATTTCAGCTATAAGATATAGTCATCCGATCCGGTCGGTTCCGACATATTAGCAGTGTGCAGTAAAAACAGGCGTAGTTAAAGTCGGCCAACCGACTCGATATCCGTACTCGAAAAAACATTTTAACATGTTGCGTTCCAGGTGTGACCATCCAAAAAGTATGCAAATTTTTAGGGTGGTAGGCGAGAGGGCTGGTTCACTTTTGATTATACTTGAGAACCGTTCACCGATCTTTATCATTTTTCGGCAAATCGATTATTTTGCTAATTATAACTATCTCCAGAAGGTAATCTCTATTTTAAACTGTAGGAGATTAACTTTTCCCAAATTGCGGGGGCGGGAGGGGGCGAAATTGAACAAACTGCTCGCAGCAAAAGAAGCATTGTCCCATACATGTCAAACCTTATCTCTTAATCCGAGACATAGACGGCGGGGACGGAGGGGAGGACGGGCGACAGGCTAACGACCGGCGTGATGCGTCAAGAATATATAACTATATGGTCGGAATGATTCCTGCCTGTTACATACTTTGCACGACTTAGTATACCCTTTATCTACGAGTAACGGGTATAAAAAGACTCTGTGCAAAGTTTCAGCTCGATAGCCTTAAAACTAAGAGACTAGTTTGCGTAGAAACAGACAGACAGACGGACAGACAGACGGACAGACAGACGGACGGACAAAGCTCAATCGACTCAGCTCGTCACCCTGATCAAGAATATATATAGTTTATAGTGTCGGAAATGAATATTTCTATGCGTTGCAAACTTCTGGGCAAAATTATAATACCCTTTGCAAGGGTATACAAATTTCAGAGTATGTAATAAGGGGGGAGGAGGAATTATGTTCGCCCATATAAAGCCTGCGTCTGTCCGTCCGTATGAACGAAGAGATCTCAGAGATTGTAAGAGCTGGGGATTGACATGTATGGAACATTTACTTCTTATACTTGCAGTCAGATCAAGTTTATTTTGAATTTTTGCCAGGCCCCTTGCCGCCCCCGCGATTTGGACAGATCTCCCACAGTTATTTAGATAGACGGCTTGTGACTTCCAAAGATATTAAGTAATCAAGATTATTTATCTATTTGTCGAAGGAGTGATAAAAGTCGGAGCTATACTCAAGTTCGCTGCCGCAGTGTTGGCTTGCTGGGTTCCCAAATAGTCACAGTAGTGGCGTCATCTATTGGTATGTTTTGAAAATCCATCAAAAAGCATTGTTCAAGGCAAGGCCCAACGGGTAAAGACTCTTTCAGTAGGGAATGGAGCAAGTAAAACCCATACGACGTACAACAGGAACACGTCACTAATTCAGAGTGGAAGTACGAAGTGTTAGTGTTCTTCCCTTCTCTACCCTCCCTACACAGAGGGCAAAAACTAGTTCAGATAAGTTGCCTTGAACTTAAAATAAGAACAAGATGGTCTCAAAATTCTTGTGAACCAATGCTCCAAGTGTTCCTGGAATGAGTAAACTGTTTCTCAATCGGATGGATGATATTTGCTTTAAAGCAGAGCCGGCCTACAGCTCATATGAGTCGAAGTCAGTCGTGTTTTTAAGCAAACGCGAGCCGAAGTTATGGTAGTGTGAATCGGTGAGCACTGCATTGCAAGTAAAACGCGTGTTGTCTGGAGAGAGCACTCTTGTTCACCAACACAAGCGCACTTTTTTGTCCTCTCCATTTGGCCGCCTCTGCTTTAAAGCAGCGAGCCCTTTCTTAAAGCAGCGATGCCCTTGTCGAAAACATTTGCTATTCACATGTACACAGCGCGCCGAAGCTGAGACCAAAAGAGCAGAAAGGCGTCATTCGCTCGACGGTTCGACGATTAGGTCGAAGCAGATTCACGGAGCTTTATTTTCGCACACTAATACACTCTCACTTTTTGGCCTCGTTCTCGCTGGCCATCGCTGCTTTAAAGAACCACAAAACCAGTTTTCAACAGAGAGATATACAGGAAGAGGCCAGACCGGGTTCAATTCCCAGTCAAGCCCGAACAAATTGTTCTGTATTTCTCTGAAAAAACTTCTTTTCTAGGTTTTTTCCTTCTGTGTACCTGTAAAAACTCGAAGCAAATCGTGAGTTTAACCCTATAAAAGACGATGCCTTGCAAACTAAATCATATCAAATCTATTATTGCCTTCATGGCTTAAAGAAATTTTGGGATAATATGGATTGCATTTCACTAACGTTACGACTTAAGAGTACTGAAGAAAATTTAAATTTAATTTATTGATGAATTATTTCATAAATGAAAATGCTGCTCTTTAGACACAATTACCAAGATATCACGGATAGGCTGTACTTATTACAAGGTCTATCGATATCAGCAGGCCTGGTGATTGATGAAGCCATAGATGCGTCTAAACATGAAATTAAGTTGTCATGGGGAATATGGAAATAGTATTAGGTGCGCTAGAATCCGTACATGGGCTATAAAAAGATTACGGCTCAATGAAAATTGAGCTATGTATAAACTACAAATACTCAATCCTTCAGTAAAAGGTGTTTATGAACAGTAACAATCAAGTCGCAGTTATATATGGACGTTGACGTACAAAGCGCAGCACGTTCAAGGGGCGACACCAAGCCCAGGCGAACCGCCGGCAAAATAGTAGCCCAACCGATCGAGGGGCGGAAACACTAACGTGTGACACGTTATCGCGAAGGAAAAACGTAAAGTAATGTCAACTATGGGCTAAATATGTTAAATTAGTTGTTTTTAAAGCAGGAAGAGAAGCTTCGGAGTTGATTACCCGGTAAAGTTTATTGTAATCAGCACAGAGAACACGAAACGGTTCATGCAAAGCATAGTTAGTGGTACATCGATTTAGTGATATGGATATAAAATTGCGAGTCGGTCTAATAGGAACATTGAGGTTAATTTGGCCAACCAACTCAGATAAGTCGATTTCACCATTAATCAATAAAATGGTGAAAAAAAATTACTAAAAATTACTCCGAGTTATGCTTGGTTAATGAGGGAGGGAACGTTAATCAAAAGTAGTCTACTAGAGTACGATGGTAAACGGACCTCAGGATTCCAGTTTAAACCGCGAAGAGCAAACAATATAAAATGCTTTTGCACAGATTCAAGCCTATCTTGATGGCTCGAATATTGCGGAGATCACACACAGGATCCGTACTCGAGTATAGGACGAACAAGAGAAATGTAACATAATCTTTTTCGTATATGGATCAGACCAAAATTTAAGTTAACATATAGTGAGTCAAAACTGACGGTTAGGGTACGTATAGAAGCCGGCTATACTGACGATCGTTCCGTTATTGCACAAGAATTGAGGGACGCCATCACTTCACACAAATTTTAGACTCGAACGTGGAAGTCAGACTTGGTACGCCTATCGGCACAGGGGTGAATGTTGGTCGGCCTTACATAACCTTAATCTCCCTGGCACATGACAAAAACGGCTTAGCCACTCCAGAGCCTGGGCTCTAATCAATCCTCACTGAGAGTGGCCGCGGACCGGTCGACATTATCAGAGATGTTAGTAATGACATTACGTAGCCTCACGAAGTGGCCAGATCGTTTCGTGATGAACCTAAATCTGGTTCGCTCATCTAAGTTGTGTCATCCAAAAGGCTTAGAAAAATAACCGTCTCTAATTTTGGGAGAGCAATATTTTTTCCTGCTGTGGTTGCCTTCAAAACCTCATTTTTCTTAATTTCGATATTCACTTTGAATTGAAGTCATTTTGAGTGCACATCTTTGAAACTTTGCAGGAAAATTACAATCAGAACGGGATAAATCAGTTTCGATCACTCAATTTGACAAGCCTTAATGCTTGCTACGATAGCAGGGTTGCTCCAATACAGTTTTATATCTTTTCTCTTAGAGTCCCAAAAAAAAATATCCAACATTTTCCCAATGTCCAGTAGCGTTGCTTTCTATAGGCAGAAAGCATATTACAGCAGGGCTTCATCGACTTTCTTACTTGTTTTTTACTCAAAGAGAGTTATAGGAATTCTTACCATAAGCTAAATTTAATTGAGTTTCGAAAAGTCGTATTTACTTTGATTTGTTGTTTTAGGCAGCTTGCACGACTTCAGGATCGAAAAGTTGATTGAAAAAAAAATATTTATTATGCACATTTTGATAATTAGACCATTTCTATAATTATAACCTCTTATCAAATCGGTCAGCTCCATCTTCTGTACTAGGAGGTCGCAATTTACAATAGCGTTGGTTTATAAAAAAAAATTTCCAAAAGACCGTAGCCATCTCTTTTGCCATCTTCTCGCAAATACTAAATACTTGGGTGTCAGTCTGAAGTGACCCTGTCAAGATCTTACTACACCCTTTGCTAGTTGTATAAATTTTTTTTAACCTTTTGTGGTTGAGATTCCCTCTACTTACCCAAACTTCCTAAGCTCTCCAATGGAAGTGTTCAATCTCAACTGGTCACACTAACAATCAATACATCAACACATTTCGCTATTCACATCGACACGAGCCGAACGCAAGCCAAGGATTGAACCAATAGAGCAATCAACTTTTCAGTCTCTTGCCAGAGGTCAAACACAATTTAATATAGAAACTAAATTTGGAACGCCTTTCTATTTTGAGCAGAGGTCGCAAAAATCGTTCCCCCGTTTGCCTGTGTCAGACAACAACCGCTCTTGCGCGATCACATTCAATAGAGGTCTCAAAGCAACCTTTAACTTCGCTCTCTGCCTCTGTTTGGTTGTGAGAGGACAGAAACACATATTCTTATCTTTTTTCTGTCAGGTCTATCTCGGGCCCTTTTGGCAAAATTTACGCATTCAAAAGGTCTTCTTCGTATGTATGCATTGGTGTGTATGCTGACTGCTTAGGCTCGGCTAACAATATGAATGTGTGCGAAAAACTATATGCCTTCTCTCGTTCTTTCTCACTCTGACTCGCTCTCTGTTTATGCTTAACTCTGGCGCTCTCTTGAGTCTGCAAAAGATTGAAATAACCTTTTTAAAGTTCGGTCTTTGTGAAGACCGCATTTGATGAGCGATTGACTGTCTTGGGCCTGGTATGGGGTTGCTCTCAGACCGATCAGTGCTGTGTGTTCAAACCATGGATACCGAGCAGTGAGCGAAATTGCAGCTTCAATTAATGGAATTAATGGAAGCCCGAACGCGTTTTGTTTTTGTTTTTTCGGTCAGTGACGTGAGCAGAGCAAACCGAACATTTGGTTGAGAGTTATTTACGAGCTATGATTTTGAGTGATGTTAACTACTTACCCAGCGGCTCAAAGTTCAACGTAATCTTCCGAAAATACGCATTACTCCTGACGATAAAGTAATCCACTACAATCGCTGCCGTTTGGCTCTAGCTTACATCCTGTATTACTAGTAATGTATTGTGTGAGTACCTCATTTATAAAGCAGATTGTATGAGATTATTTCCTTAATACTGATGAAAAGTAAAGTTTAAGGAATGGCAATCTGCGTCGCTGGCGCCCAAAATAAATGTGACATAGGAAAACACCGTGGTTAGAGCAAGACGGACATTGTCAAAAAATTACTCAGAGAGCCAAAATGACAGCTGCTAACAGCTGACTAATATCTGGGTGAAAAGTTGTCGACTTAGCAAATTGTGTTTCTATGTTAAATCTTCTTTGCAGCGTTCGATGAAGCAGGTCAGAGCTCTCTCTTACTCACTTCCTTTTTGGCCTTGTTCTTTTTGACTAAACCTGCTCTACAAGCAACTCTGGCTCCCAAGTTGAAAGCAAAGGGGAGTAAAATAAGCAGAATCATGATTTTGCTGCTTCGTAACTGCTTCTTCGGGGCTCGTATTTTTCAAGGGTGAAAATTTTGTTTATTCTTTTTTGTATACAAAATCCATTTAATCAAAAAATTCAAAATGCCTAAATTCGTGAAATGATTTGGAATAAATATGACATAAATTTAAAATCAGTAAAAACACATCAACAAATTCTTTGGTATTTTTTTTATTTCTGAAATTTTCACTAAAATTTTTACTATTTCTAACATCTTCCGATTCGTATTGTTTTGGTTTTTTTTCTTCTTAAATTTTACAAAATCTTTAAACCAACAAAACAAATTCGCAACTTTCGTGCACAAGGTACAATTAAATATTGTAAAACAAATTAACTTAGTTACACGCTCAATGCTCAATAATTAGTTATTAACAAGTAGTAGTAGTTGGTTTTTTGTTGAAGTACATCTTTTGTTGCTGGAACTAATTGGACTAACTAAGAGGACGAACCAAATGGCGCATATGCGGAATGCGCCTTGAATTCGGGATAAAGCTAGGCCTGATATCGGTCGTACATAAAATACACATACAAATGTAATTAATTGTTAACTTATGGACTAAAATTTTGCAACAACTTTTTGTTTTTGTTTTACACTTGTGTGGCGTAGGAAGAGAGGGGGTGGGGCTAAAATATTATAAATAAATATTTGTTAAAAAGTTATCAATTTCTTTTTGCTTTGTTTTTTTTTATAGTCTTTTGAAGAAGTTTCACTCTTGCGCCGGGAGGCAAAAAATGTTTAGATTTTGTCTCAGTTTTGTTTAAGTTTTGTTTAGGTTTGTGTACATTTGGCACCCACTGTGGCTCACAAACTGAAACTGATTGGAGGTTGCCTTTCTGTTATGGTTGTAGTTTTTTTTTCTTCTTTTTTTTTGGTATGTGCAGACAGAGCTACCAGTAGAATTCACTTGCGGGTCTTGAACTTTTACAAAGATCACTGCCACAAGATCTAACGCTAACGTATTTGGACATTACACAGGACACACAACTATTAGCTAAAGTTGAAGCTTACGCTCTAGGATGGTTGTTTTTAGTTTACTTAGCGCTATGACGACATATCCGTCTCAGAGTTATCCACCTCACCGGGTGGATTCCGTTTGATGCAGTCACGTATGCTCTGTAAAATGATGCCAGTGCGTCGATCTAAAGCCTCCAGATGTGGTTGCCATAGCACAGGACTCACTGGATCAACGCTCAGCGAGTCGCTTAAGAGCCGTGACAGCGGTTTGGGTCCATTGTGGAATCTAAGGACGAGAAAGAAGGGAGGGATAAATAAATACAATAAAACCATAGGTAGGTCCAAGATTTTAAGAAAATGTGTTGTGTCCCGTCCATCCCGTCCTAAAGGACCCAACGAAATTTTCAAGGCGTTTGAAAATTACAGAATTATAAATTAGTACCTGCCAGTCAAGTGGATGCTGTAAACATACCTCTTCCGTCCCACCACATAGTGAATTTCGGGTCTAGCAATATTATATAAAGACTGTGCAAATTACAGCAGCATCAGCACTCTTCAATTATAATACGATACAAATTGGCTTTCCCGTGTTTTCCCCACTTCCTATTCCCACGCTCTCCCCTCTTTCTCCGCCCACCTTTCCATCTTCCACCACTCTCCACTCTTTCCCCTAACCCCTCATTCTATCTCATGTAGCAGCTGTCGTCTGTCCCAGAGAACCAAGACATGCACGGCATATTTGTAATACACACATACCTAATTTGTCAGAGTGTGAGTCGATCCCTCTCATGCTCATTCTCTCTCGCGCTCTTAGCAAATAAGTTTAGTCCTGAATATTGTCTAAGCACCACAGTTCCTTTACTTTTCTTTGGCTTCATACATAAGTATGTACTTTATGTCGGATCCCAAAGGGGCCAAATGGAGAAAAACAGATCTCAGCATTCCCAAAGCTTATATTTGGTTTATAATTAATAATTGTGAAAATCAAAAAATTCTCTTTTAATTTTAAATGGGCCCGACAGAGTTTTAAAGCTTTGAAAAAATAGGATACGACACGTTCATCAAATACAAATTTTTACAACGAAATTATTAGTTCATTTCAATTGCTGTCATCTTTTGAAATTACACTGACATTGGGCTGCCTTCACACTGTTTGACACATGACCCATGATAACCTGGTAGGCCTGCATTTCCCCATGCAATTCTAAGGGCATGGTCGGATTTGTAGGAAAATCGGCCCCCAATGCTTTTAATTTTTGAGTATGCAGTTTTAAAGTACATCAACCGAATTAATTTAGCGATTTTCTTAAACTTAGTACAACCAATTTTTAATACGATTTTTATCTACCAAGGCTTTTTCAAGCTATCATCCATTAAAAAATTCCAAATTTTTTCTGGTCAAAGCTGGCAGTATATCAGTATACAGTAACCTCAGGTAATTTTCAGATTTTTGAACTAAAACCGCGACCTACAAAAATCCGCGAAATTTTTAACACCAAGAAAAAATTTAAGACTTCTGGTTGAGGTTCCACCTTAAAAAAATCATGCCTACTAGAATATCAGTATCATGTGTCGCACACGTGGGCACCTAGTATTTTATTGTTTATAATTGCCCAGAAGTTAACCATGAAAGAATCATCTCCGACCACATAAATATATATTCTGATCAGCAGTAAGCGAGTCGATTAAGCTTTGTCCGTCCGTCTGTTAGTCTGTCTGTTTCTACGTGAACTAGTCCGTCAGTTTTAAAGCTATTTTGTTTTGTTTATTTCGAATTTGTAAAAAAAATACACGCACACACCACTTACATAATTTGTGTGTGTGCGAGTTATTCACTCTCTCACTCTCTCTCGCGCTTTTAGCAAAACAACTGAGCATGTTATGTACTCCATAAAAACTTGTCTTGGGCTTTTTGACCCACTTCGCGGACAAATTTTTCATATTTTGTTTCTTAGTGCGCGCCTGCATAACTAAACGATGGTTTATGAAAAATCTTAGATTTGTAGGATAAGCAGTTTTGGCTGTGGGTTGATTATACGCTCAGCGAAATTCAATTAAAGGTAGGTCAGTATAGTCACCTTAAAATGTATTGGAACCAGAAGGCATCTTCCAATCCTATTCTCCCTTTTACATTGGTCTCTCTATTTATATTTTTGGCTTAAAGAGAGCATTAACAGCTAGTTTAGTCTAAAGCTTGCCCATTATTCCGAGTTTGTGAACGTTTTGAAGCGAAATTCCATTAAAGGCAGTGTGTTTCAAGTCCTCAAGTAAGAAGAAGATGCAACATTTTCTTAATTTGACAGTTTGATTATGTATACGTGTTTAAGTTAAACAGATACAAGTTTTATCCTATTAATAATTTCCCTCAATATTGCTATGGGAAAGAGAAAAACATTATCATCTGAAGAAACAGCCAAAATCCTTGCTTACAAGGATACTGGCATGTCTAATAGGCAAATTGCCAATAAATTGAAAAGATCTCCATCTAAAGCAGAAATATAATACAAATCGATCAAATAATAATAATCAAAAGATTTCTTCTCGTCTAAAATCCGCTATAATTCGAGCTGGCTTACAAAAAAATGCAACTGCATCGCAAATAAGAGCTGACTTAGCGTTATTTGGTTTCAGGAGAAGCAGATCGAAGTTATGAAGTGGCCAGCACGTTCCCCAGATCTAAATCCTATAGAGAACATGTCCCCACAACTTGGCACGACGTGTATATGCTGGTCATCGCAAAATTCGATTCGGTGGAAGAGCTCAGAATTGCTGGAGTCAATGAATGGGCCAAAATTCCTACTTCAGAGAATTTTTATACACTTGAAAAGTGTATTATAATTTTGCCCAGAAGTTTGCAACGCATAGAAGGAACCACATAAAGTATATATATTCTTGATCAGCATGACGAGCTGAGTCGATTAAGCTTTGTCCGTCCGTCTGTCCGTCTGTCTGTTTCTACGCGAACTAGTCCCTCAGTATTGGAGCTATCGAGCTGAAACTTCGCACATAGTCTTCTTTTTACTGCACGCTGCTAATATGTCGGAACCGACCGGATCGGATGACTACTTCTTGTAGCTGCCATACAAATGTTCGTTCGGAAAATGGATTTTAGTAAGAAAAACTGTTTTGTTCTCAATATTACTGCTCTCAAACACGGTCATGGGTAATATGTGATGTTTTTAAGCTGATCTGCGAAGTTTGGTCGAAGTCGCTAACCGTTGAGACAAGCTATTTCAAGTGTATCAAAACTTCGGTACAGACGAAGTTAGCTTTGCCTTTCTCGTTTAAAGTGATTTTAAAATCTGGAAGCTGGACTCACTATTAATATTTTTCTTCGACAATAATATATTGTTTTTTTTTGCCATATAATTTAAATACATGCCTTTAATTGAATTTCGCTGTATAAAAATGAATTTTTTGAAAATAATTTGTTTGTTAATCTTTTGTTATCGGTATTCACTTTATTATTTAATAAAAATTTGATTCATTTCTCATCTAATTTCCCATAAAACATAAAATGTCCATGTGCCTTTAATTGAATTTCGCTGTGTTTATGTCAGTCAGTCGGGCCTACAGATTTATAAGTATAGATTAGGTCGTAAATGATTCCGTCTCCCTGTTACATACTTTTGCCCAATCTTAATATACTCTGTATACCTGTGAATGTCACGCTGTGTATCCACACTCCTACAGTTCGGTTTGAAAAAGAATGACCCATATACTGGCATGTTCTCAATTCCACTTTCACAGCAACTTATAAGTTAACTTATAATTATCGAAAGTAGAATTAATTCGTGAAAGAAAAAAATTTTTCTAGTTGGTCAGTGGGAATGAAAAGAAAGTGCCAAATTTTAATTGTACAGTTGCTAGATGTATAGAAAGTGAGTTTTTCTTAATTCCGTGATAAATTTAGAAATTGTTAGTGATTTGCATTTGAGTTAAACTTTCAAGCTTTTGCCAGCTTGAGAACACGTTATGTTTGACATAACTCTGAACAGAAACACACCACAAAGAAGGCAGGTGAACCGTACAGCTGTTTCATGAACATCCCTGTTCAATCTTCAGCGGTCTTTGACTGCCTACTTTCAGCCAGCAGCTACCTCCTCATGCCTGCGCTGCTATAAGCGATTTATGCTGTTAAGTCGCTTTGAAATTCTCGAGCTTGCTGGTTTTAATCTGTTAAGTCGCCTTGCAGTGCTCCTGTTTACCATGATTTGATTATCATTAAGGTCTTACACGGATTTTTTTGTTAAATTTGTGCAGACTAGGTGCGAGCAAAAACGAAAAAGTCAGCCTCTTTTATTTTCGATTGTTTCATTTTCAATCGTTTCGCTTGGACTTGTGGTTTGTCTCTTATGTAAAAATTGGCTTTACAGCTCCTCCAACGGGGTCAAACCAAGCTTCTTAAGCTCAAGCTTCTTTCTCTTTTATGTATCTAGTGAAAATCTGGATTGGTCCGGTGGTTTGCAAAAAGTGAAAAGAGAGAAATTTCGGAATAGGGATCGATTTTCACTGTTACTGTCAAGTCACCGTCAAGTCACTGTTAATTCACTGTTGAGTCACTGTTGAGTCACTGCTTAGTCACTCTGAACCCACTGATTTTTGCAAGCGGAGAGCTTTTACTGTGATTGGTGGAGCAGTTTTTATAGTTAACAGTTGAATAGTTTCTATTTTTCAAAATTTTGCTAAAGGAAAACTAACCTAACCCTCAGTGGTAAGTACAAAACTCTAAAGGAAGGGCGCAGCAACACACAATTACTGTTCTGTTGTGCTGTGTCGGTAAATGATTTCTTCTTCCCCCTTCTCATATTCAAATATTTGTTAATTAACCGGCTTAATTAGCTAGGAAATCTAAATATAAATTGTTAATTTCGGTTCCACTTACTCGAGCAGCTTGACCAGCGTTGATTTGCGTATCAGACAGCATTGCAGGACAGGCGCCAGTATGGAGAGTTCATCGTGATAGGGACGTCCAAAGCCACGACCGTGATCCAAATGCAGGGGAAATGTCTCATTGCCATAGACCCTGCAACACAAAGTAGAAGTTGTGATAGGTTAACCAACATAATTGCCTGCCAATGGGTAAGCAGGTGGGACCCAGGCAGTCGTGTGTGTGTGTGTGTGTGTGTGTGCACGGCATAAGCCCCAAGAAACGCTTTTGCATAACAAACAATTTAGCAGGCACCTGGCAACAGCAGCAGCCCACCTTCTCTCGGTCTCTACGATGAGGTGCAATGCGGCGGAGATGCTTTGTAACCTTTTACAGCCAGCTTGGAAATATCTTTCCGAGGCATTGCCTCCTGCTGATGCTGCTGCTGCTGCTGCTGTTTGGCATGCAACAGCAGCCGCATATGGGGCGTATAAGTAACGTGCTAAAGCTGCCAGGACAGACATAGAGACAGGAAGCCAACAAAGCCATTTGTGCGGAAATAAACCGATCGCATTAGCTGCCGTTGCCGTTGCCGTTGCAGGAGCCAAGGACACCCTCGTGCATACTCACTTGAATGTTTCATAATGATGACGATCCATGTTGCCAGTGAGAAAATCAAAGACAGCCATGTCCATGAGGTCCAGCAGTCGCCTACCCTCGTCGTACGGTGGAATATCACGAACCTAAGAAAATCAAATGCAAAATTAAATTGCAGCCACCACAGAGAGAAAGAGAGAGAGAGAGAAAATGCAAGGAGGAGGTCCAGCAAATGTCTTAATTAAGTCAGCTCCAAGTGTTCCACAACTATGAAAAACATTTGCATTTCATTTGAGTTTAAATGCAAATTAAATAAAAGTAACCGCAGACAAAAGCTGGAGCCCCCCCACTCCGCACTCCTTGGTTTACGTACCAGGGCACAATAATTGGCATCTGTCTCCCACTGGGCCTTCTTGCGTTTGTGATAGGAACGTCGCCAGGGATGCCGCCAAAGCTGCATTGAATCAAAAATGTATAAAATTCAATTTGAAATTCAATCCTGCAGATTAATTTGGAGCAATAAAACTTTATCTCTCGATTCCCCCCTTCGGCTGGACGCGGCAACTTACCTTCCTTCCCTGGGCAGAGGAAGCAGAAGCGGTTTTGGTTTTTGTTGGGGCAAGGGAGGAGAACAACAACAACAACAATAACGGGAACAGAAACAGGACCAGCAACAACAGGAATAAAATTTATGTAAAAGAATTAAAATTTAGCTTGAAAAAATCATAATAACAATAGCGACGCCAGTGTGTAATGAGCGGAAGCCAGCGGCAAGAAAGCAAAGCGCACAAGAACTCTAACCAAAAGCAAACAAAAGCAAGGTGAGTCAACGGTAACCTGATGACAGCAGAGGGGAAGGGGATTGCACAGAAAATGCCCCACCACCACTTTCCTCTCTCTGCACCTATGAAAAAATATGCATAAATCAAGAAAAATTTAATTCCGGACAAAAAAAAAAAAATAGCAAAAATGGAGAAAAACGTGGCGAAGCAGGAGGGCAGCAACTAGAATGTGGCAAGCAATTTGCAATTTTTGTGTTAGCAGCGCTTTAAATGCTCTTGATGAAATGCTTGAAGAATGTATAAAATAGTGCATAAAGAGTGTGCGAAAAATGTTGCTAGATGAATGCTTTGAAGATGGTTGTCAATTTAAATGTTTGAGCATGAGCCATTAAGCAAGCTGGCAAATAATTCAGCGAACTGGGTGAAGCGCCAGCCAAGTCTATGTTTAGATCTATTCTTGAAGTACTTAGTTTTGGACAAATTCAAAACTGCTGAAGTCGAAAGTGTGGCTAATGAATGATACTACGCGGATTTTTGTAGTTGATCGGTTCCATTTCGAACTCATTGATCTTTCAATTGAAGCATTTCATCTACAATTCAGTCATATTCATTCAATGAGTAATTATAAGGTAAACGATACTCAGACGTCCACATACGGGACTCGATGCTCGAAACTCAGTACTCGATACCCATTATTCGATACTCAGTATTGAATTCTCAGTACTCCAAACTCAGTACCCGTCTCTCAGTACTCGATAAGTAATCAATACTTTGTACTCAAAACTCGATTCTTAGTATTAGATACCTATTACACAGAAGTCCATACTCAGGACTCGATGCTGGAGACTCAGTACTAGATATTCAGTACAAAATATTCGATACCTGACACTAAGTACTCGATACTAGGCATTCCATACTCAGTAAACCCAATACTCGATTATAAGTATTCAATACTCTATGCTCAGAAGTCCACATACGGCACTCGATGTTCGAAACTCAGTGCTCAATACCCATTACTCGATACTCAGCATTCAATACTCACTACTCGATACTCAGTACTCCATACTAAGTACTTGATGCTCACTATTCGATACTCAATGTTCCACGCTCATTACTCAATACTCAGGACTCGATGCTGGAGACTGTGTACAAGATATTCAGCACTCGATATCGGTATCGGTATTACATACTCTGTAATCTAAACTGTATGCTAAAAACTCAATGCCAAGTACTCGATAAACATTACTCGTTACTCACTACCCAATATTCGATTATTAATATTCAATACTTTATACTCAGAAGTCCATATACGGGACTCGATGCTTGAAACTCAAAACTCGATATTTATTACTCGATACTCAGTATTCAAAGCTCATAACTCGAAACTCAGTACTCGATTCTCAGTACTCGATGCTAAGTACTTAATACTCTATACTCGATTCTTAGTATTTGATACCCGATACACAGAAGTCCATACCAACTACTCAGTGCTCACTACTCGATACTCAAGACTCGATGCTGGAGACTCAGTACTAGATATTCAGCACTCGATACCTGACACTCAATACTCGATAATCGGTAATCTGAACTCAAATTTCAAAATTCAATACTAAGTACTCGATAAGCAATACTCGATACTCAGTACCCAATATTCGAATATTAGTATTAAATATTCTAAACTCAGAAGTCCATAGACGGGACTCGATGCTTGAAACTCAGTACTCGATACAGATTACTCAATACTCAGTATTCAAAACTCAGAACTGGAAACTCAGTACTCGATTCTCAGTACTCGATGTTAAGTGCTCAATACTCTTTACTCGATTCTTAGTATTTCATAGCCGATACACAGAAGTCCATACTAACTACTCGATGCTCACTACTCGACACTTGATACTCAGGACTCGATGCTGGAAACTCAGTACAAGATATTCAGCACTCGATACCTGACACTCAGTACTCGATACTCGGTATTCCACACTGAGTAAGCTGTACTCAATTCTCATACTAATATACTAAGTACCCAATAAGCCTTACTCGTTACTCAGTACCCAATACTTGATTATTTGTATTGAATACTCTATACTCGATGGTCAAAACTCAGTACTCGATACCCATTACTCGATTCTCAGTATTCAATACTCAGTACTCGAAACTTAGAACTCGTATCTCAGTACTCCATGCTAAGTACTCAATACTTTATATTTGATTCTTAGTATTCGATACCCGATACACAGAAGTTCATACTAACTACTCGATGCTCTCTACTCGATACTCAATGATCCTCGCTCTTTACTCGATGCTGAAAACTCAGTGCTAGATACTCATCACACGATACTTAGTACTCGATATTCAGTACTATATTGGATGGTGTGTGAGTGTGTGTATTATTTCGGTGAGATATACCACATTGTCGATATTCAAAAACCCCTTTTTCGGGTGCAGTATGAATCATTTTCCCATCAATGATGGGCCCAACCAAATAGTCTGGTCGATTTCTCTTCAGGTTTCCTATAAAAGTTTAAATTGGACATTTTACTTTTAACGAGAAAGCCAAGCTAACAAATGTTCTGAAATCTCAGAATTTAAGAATGAAAAAAATTTTTCTTACTAAAACTCAGCTGTTTCAAGAATCTCCCGAACTTATCATCAGAGACCATCTCATGTCAGCACTACTATGACTGTTTGGGAATTCCAAAGGCAGTCAAAGTGCACCCATTTCGGCCATTCTGTACTCTCTCCTCACTCTTCAGATGTCGCTCACTTGTGGGTAAAGGGCAGCATGACGATAGACAACTACCACTGTTTAACCACAGTCGTCATGCTGCAAGCATGTTATTCTTCCTTCAAACTCAAGTGTATGAAATCAAATCGGACGCCATTTGCGCATTTCTATTTGTTGAATTTTTACTGGTCTGTACAACTTTATTGCACTGTTTGCACTTTGTATCAACTTTAATAAAACTGACATTTAAACATTTTGCTTTACATGTCCAAAGCACAAGAAGCAGCTATTCGCAACAGTGTGACCGAAGGCAGAAACAAAAATATCACCCTTAAATATCTCCAAAAATATATCGCCGCGAAAAAAAATGCGAGAATTGTATTCGAAATTTTGGTCAAAAGAATCGATATTTCGATATATCCACAATATTATCGACATTCCTCCTTAAAGAGGGCTGTTTATTAGAGAGGTCCGGAATAAACCACACGAATATTTGAAATTTTGTAAAAAACATTGTTAATTTCAGACACTTTGAAATATCTCCTACAAGGAGGGAGTCAGTGGGACTTTGTGGGTAGGGCAGAGGATAAATAAGAACAAACTAGACAAATGGTCAAGAGATAAAACGTCGCAATTTTCAACTTTTTGAAAGTGGAATTGATTTCTGTTCGCGCAATACCAAAACGAAAAAGTTTTTGTTTTTAAAGTAGCCAAATTACGTATTCTTACAGTTGCTAGATGTATTAAACGTGCAATTTTTCTGAATTTTGTAATCAATTTAGAAATTTTAAGTGAAATTTAATTTGCATTCTAGTCTTCAATTGATTTATAAAGAATTTTTTGTTTAATGTGTCCAGATTTTGAAACCTAAAAGTCAGCTTCTCTCATTTCCAACTGTTCCATTTTCGATCGTTTCGATTGGAGTTCTGGTTTCTCTCATTCGGATCTAGTTCCATTCTCGCTTGGAACGGTGGTTTGCAAAAAAGAAAAATAAAACAAATTGATTTAGAGAGCTTCGAACGTAAAAACGCAAACCAAGCTTTTTTTAATCTTTTGGCTTTTGTGCTTAAAAAAATTCTCGCAAAAAGTTTGAAAGGCCGCAGAGGGACTATTTAACCCCGAATCCGAACAGTAAAGCTTGAGAATTTGCTTTATCATGGCGAGTTACTTCACAGCTGGCGCCAATACATGGTGAAGGTGACCGTATTTGTAAAAGCTATTTTCTAAAGAAAGAATAAAACTTTGTTTATTAGATGTTACTCCCGCCCAGCAGTCCAGCACACTAACCGCAGGGCCACACACGGCCACAGAGAGCTTTAAATACTCATTGTAATAATGTTACATAGAAAAAAAATTATATTTTTCCAAATCAATTTTAAGCCGATATGAAAAAATATCAAATAGATATGTTAAAAATATCAAATCGATATTTTGTAACATATCATAATAACATTTTTAGTATCATTCTGAAAATATTTAAGATCAGAATCAGAGAGATGTAATTGTTTTGTCAAAATGAAATGAAAGTATTGATATTTATATAAAGTTAATTTAAATGAAGTGAAGTGTAGGATTTTCCTATATCCACACATGACTGTATATTCGTATGCAAGCAAAGTCCAGGGTTTAACTCATTTTGCAGTCGAAGCATTCGATTGCAGCTTGTTAACTTGTTGTTAATAAAAGTCGATTTTATCTGTAAGTTTCACAAGAGTTGATATTTTGTGTCTCAAATAAAATTATTACTTAAAGCTGCAAATCCGGCCATGCAGTGGCCCAGTCACTCCGAGTAAATCAATTGGCTCGTTTGTTGCAATTGTTCTTCGATGTCGTTGTTGTTTCTATTTCTATTTTTTCCCAGCATCCTTGACGCTTCTCCTTTATACCCCCAGAGCATTTAACAAGCGTGCAAATCAAATTTGCAACTTAATTAAAATTCTGCACAGTTACAAATTTGTTCTTGTTGTTTATTTACGTCTAGGAAACCCGGACTCGGACCTGCTCCCGTAGCAATGGAGCAATCGAGCAGGGAAATAGCGAGTGAGAGAAGAAAAATGATCTCCTGTGCATAATTTACAGTTTTGCCTTACGCCAAATCTCAAGTATACACTTAACCATTTTCTACTTGTAAAACTGTTTGGAGAGCCAGCCGCAAAAAAGAAGGAAAACCGAAGGAAGAAAAACAAAAAATAAAGAGAATTATTCCTTTGAGGCAACGGCATAAAAATAAAATGCTTTTGCTGCGGCAAATCTGTGAGAAAAATGACTGTGGCATAGGATGAAAGGGATGAACCCTTTTTTTTAGTTGATGCTGAGACGGCATATTGCCCAGGCTTTAATTTTTCGGTAATTTGCATTTAAAAGCTGCGGCCCGCTGTCCCCTTTTTTGATGGAGTGGACTCTTGAATTTATTAACGCCAGAGTCGGCCATCCCTGGACCCAGGATCCGTCCCCTTTTTCATTTTACGCTTTACCAGACGCTGAAGAACTGATACAATATTTTTGCATTTAATTCAACAGCGAAATGAATGAATGAAATTGCCGAGTAGCTAGGCCGGCAATGGCGAGGCAAACAAACAAAGGATACAAAAAAATTATAAACAGTAACAAAAAATTATGGAAATTAAGTGCGGGCTACGCTCTATGAAAATTCACTCATTCAAGTGAGTTGTTTCAGGCTTTGAGCTGCTAAACGGGCCAGCCCATTCAAAGCACAACTTATGAACCTGTTGCACCCCCCATCTCCCCATATCCCCATGATTCCTATCACCTGCATGGCAAGTGAATAAAGTGATTTGTTATATGGTGCGAAATTAGTAATGAAAGCGGGTGGATAAACCAAAAGAAACAGAAGCACATAAATTGTAATCTGCCGCAGCGTTGAGAGCGTTGAGAGCGTTGTTCGTGCATTAATCAAAAACCACTTAGCCATCCGGCTGTCTCAGCTAGCCCCAAGTAGCCCCATGTGATGTGAGAGCAGGTCCTGCCATGTCTTGCACCTACCTTGCGATTGCTGGACTCAAAGCTGGGCAGAAAGGCCGCAAAGGAGCCCTCAAGCAGGTCCGGATTCCCACAAATGGCATGCGAGGTGTCACAATAGTACGAGCACTTGCCATGGAAGCATAAATTCAACGATGGCGAAACAAAGAATGTCTTCAATAAATTCTCCTCGGCCAGTTGATAAATTTCAGTGGTAATGTTCAGTGTGCGACCCGCCACTGGCATGGCACGGCGAAAGCCCAAGATTCTGTGGAAGAGAAAAAGGAGAAAAAACACAACGTTAAATACAAATACAAAAAGTGAATCGAAACAAGAAACGCAACAGTTTTTGGCAACGCGTCGTGCGAGAGTGTAAATTAAGAATTGTGTTTGCTCTGATGAACTGATGAAATGCCCTACAAAATCACTTGATATAATGCCTGAAATTTCACTATTTCACGGTCCTTGAAAACCTTAAGTCTTCTTTTTATACCCGTTACTCGTAGAGTAACAAGTAAGAGTGTTGCGGTCGAGTGCCCCCCCCACCTATTCCAAGTAATGTAGTTAGTAGAGCTTTGAATTCCTTTTATTTTAAAATTTATTTGAATAAATGGGGAGGCGCACTTGCATATCTTCGGTGTTTTTGCTCGGATCTTATAGTGGTATACAGAACAAACAGATATTGGGCCTAACTAAATATATATTAAGTCACACAGTTTTTCGCGGTTAGAAGAAGGAGGGGGAGGAATTTGCCAAATCTGGAGCAAACTTGATCTGGGTGCAGTATACACCGGGTATGTCATAACGCCCAGTGTCATACGCCCGCACCGAAAATGTCACAGCGCCCGTGGGCCTTAAAATTTTCAACCTGTGTCATAACGCCCTCAATTTCTTAAAACTTGCAAAGTTTATCAAGAATCAATGAGAGTACCGTTAAAAAGGGCGAATTTAATGTTATCTGGTTTGGCAATCGCGCTTTACATGTTTGTGGCACAATAATTCTATTTAGTTTGTGATTGATCTCGGGAAACTAAGTGCACGTGAAATGGAATCTATAGAAAGACACTATGAGAAGGTGCATTTACGCCCGAACCTAATCAATGAAATAACGTGGTTTAAATCAGTGGCGTACAGAAGTACCCCTACATATTTTATGCAAAAAAATTTTGCCTGCGGCGCTCTTACGTTATTGAGCAGTCTATCTCAAGAAATTATGCTGGGCGGTTATTTACACCAGTAGCGTACGGCAGTTTTTTCGGGGGGTGTTAAACAAAATTGGAGTAGAGTAGGATTTCGCATTTTCCAAATGTGATACAAACTCGATTTCATTACTATTAGGTTCGGGCGTTAATGCACTTCTCATAGTGTCATAAGGCCCACAAGAAAATGAATAAAGCCCGCGGGCGTATCTGTTTCAGTCACTAGAACGCCCACGGGCGTTACAGACAGACAGACGGACAGACGGACATGACACTCGGCTAATTGATGCTGACGAATATATATACTTTATGGGGTCGGAGGTGCTTCCTTCTGGCTGTTACATACATTTGCACAACTTCATGATCCCCTTTTTCTCATTTTTAATGAGAACAGGGTATGAAAAGGGTATACTAAACTCGTGCAAATGTATGTAACAGGCAGAAGGAATCATTTCCGACCTTATAAAGTATATATATTCTTGATCAGCATGAACAGCCGAGACGATATAGACTTGTCCGTCTGTCCGTCTGTCTGTATGAACACCTAGATCTCAGAGATGGTAAGAGATAGAGATTTGACATGTATGAGACAAATGCTTCTTTTATCTGCACGCAGATCAAGTTTGTTTCAAATTTTGGCCACGCCCCCTCCCGCCCCCGCAATTTGGAAAAAACGTTATATCTCCTACAGTTACAATGAATCGATTTGCCGAAGAAATGATAAAGATCGGATGAACGATTCTCAAGTTATGAGCAAAAGTGAACCAAGCCCCCCCCGCTACCACCCGTCCCACACTTAAAAAATGTAGCATACTTCTCGGATGGTCACACTAAGGAACGCGGGAACACTGTTAAACATGTTTTTTTCAAGAGTAACGGGTATATCGAAGTCGGTTAGAGCCGACTTTAACTTAAGCTAAGGTCCCACAGGCAAATAATTTGCCCAAATTTTCATAAAAAGTTCTCTAAATAGCCATGATTACAGCTTTTGCACAACTTTAAACTTAAACTATTGTTCCATACGTAAGTAATTTGATGAAAAATAGCCGAAAAGATTCCTCTCTTGGCCTATTTAGTCCATTTTTCATCAAAATTTGGGCAAATCATTTGCCTGTGGGACCTTAGCTTAACGCTCTCGTTTTGTAATATGACTATACCAATAGTGAAGAAGACGAAAGTTGTTGTGGCTCTATTTTAACGGACTTTGTGAAAGGTTTGTGGAAGCTGAAATACAAAGAAGAGCGTCGCAGGCAAAAATTTTTTTTTTAAATCGCGCGATTTTCAAAAAAATTTTGCCAGCGGCTTTTTTGTAATTCACCTCTTGCACAGCCAGCTGCGCCGCACTTTGGAACGATTTTGTTAAAGGATTGTGTTTCCGTAATAGGTGAATTATACTTTTTTTGCCTGCGTTATCTAGAATCAACCCCTATATATCGCTTTCATCTCTTTTATTCCTTGATAATATTGATTTCAACCCGCTTTGTATTTTGTATCTCCCTAAAGAAACTCAAGGAAATCTGTAAGTGGTGAAGAAAATTAAATTTTAAGGCTTAGAACAAATTATTTTAACTTATTTTAAAGCCACACCTCGTGCATTTTCTGTTCACGGTCAAAGCTTGAGTACTACAAGCTTATTGGAGTCATTCAGCACGATATTGGGAAGGAAGAAAGCATGGCAGATTTTATAAATTCTTGAAGTAATTTTGGGATGAGAGAAGATTGGCTTGGCCCTTTGGAGCTGTATACCCAATTTTACATTACACTTACAATTCGGGTTGAAAACAAAATTGTGGAATTGATCAAAAATTTAGGCAGGTATAATTCTACTTGAAGATTTCTTTAACTGCCTCACTAACAACAAAAAAAAAAATAAGATCTCATGCATGGCGCTTCTACAAATTATAATGGTGATTTTGACTCGGATTCTCTTCAAATTGATGATTTGAGATTAAATCAAACGGTTGAAGTCCTTACCTTATAATATGGAAGTGAAATGGGAGGAGGGAGGGTGAAATAACCGCGGGTGTTGTGGGCGTTATTGCACTCATAAAAGTAACATCCGTTGTATTTACTTCACTTTTGAAAGTGAAATAGCGCCAACGGTCGGATTCTCATTCTCATTTGGGCAAGTCGGACATTACGAAGTGTCTTCGTGCTTTAATCGGTGAAGGTATTCTCTATATCCTCCATGACCAGTGAAAAACTGAGTTCGGTGGAAGTATAATCCCCCCTGCTCCTCCTTAACCAACCATCCAAATGTACAATCATTTTATGGGTCCATCTTAAATGCCACCCCCTTAATCATAGATATTTCTCCGAAAAATGCACTTTTTCATTTATAACTTAAGTTTTCCTCCATTATTTGAAGTTTGTTTCTCATTTCATATCAAATGCATCTTGATCTAATTATTTAATGTTGAAAATATAATTTAAGAAGTACTTAAGAAAATTTCAGGCACAGCTGCCCCCACCTTTTCGGATAGCCGCGCTACGCCCTTGTCGAGATCCAAAATTCACTCTTAAATCAAGAATTTTCACTCTTGTCGTACTTTTGACAACGAATGCTCTTGATTTAAGAGTGAAATTCTCTATTTTTGCTCTGAGTGTAGGTAAGAGAAAAGCTTCTCGAATTTTGTATCTAGGTATGTACCCAGGTATAAATACCGTTCAAAAACTGCTTACATGTTATGCAAAGCGAAAATAATACCAAAAATTGCCTAACAGGTGTTTTTCCAAAGGAGTCGCATTTGTGAGATATTATCGGAATAGTTTTTGCAATACCAAACATGAAAAAAAGGTTCATTGTATGGGTTAGCTAGGGAAATGCCATAATTTAAGATTCGCCCACTTGCTGAACACTTCCCGCTTTACCGCTTTCCCGCTTCCACAGCCGAACAACACTCCATTAGTGGGCTGACAACAAGTTGAGAGTTGAACTGAAAGTTTTTCGTTTAGAGTGGGACACAACTTTGGGGGATTGGTGCTTTGCGTGCGTGTGGCAGCCACAACAATTACACAAGTTATGACGCCTTATCTAAACTCAAAAATGCCTCAGCGGGCGACTTGGCATGGCTTAGAGGGGTCCTCCTCTTTGATTGCAATTAACCTCGCTGTCAAACTTTTGTCAAAAGCAAGCAGCTGCTAACTATGCACACAATTTGAGTCTAAGCTTACGCCAAGGACATGTCAGATGAGTCCAGCCCCACACACACACACACACTGCCACTTGGCCACATTAATTAGCCATGAAAAGGTCGCCGGGAGTTCACTTGGGAGCATGTGGAGTTGTCTAGAGTTATGAGCGCACATAATTTACATGAGAAGGCGCCTTTTTTTGTTTTTGTTTTGAAAAATATTCTTAAATATCATTTAATGGCGCCATTTGGCCCCAACATGTGTGCCTATGTGTGTGTGTGTGTGTGTGTGTGTGTGAGTTTCATTTTATTTGCCTGACCATCATAAATAATGAACATAAATTGACTGTGGTCTGGCCCCGGCCTGTGGCTCTGTGGATTAGCATTGACCCCCTATAATCGCAAAGGGCAAGGCTTGTGGCATTAAAAAAAGAAATAAATTTTAGGCCAAAGAGTTGAACTTTTGGCAACAAATTGGCTAATTTGATTGCTCTGCCAGGCAGTCAAGTAGAGAAAATTTTTTATTATACTCTGTACCGAAGGTACATAGAGTATATTAAGTTTGTGCAAAAGTATGTAACAGGGAGAAGGAATCATTTCCGACCCTCTAAAGTATATATATTCTTCATCAGCATCAACAGCCGAGTCGATATAGCCATGTCCGTCTGTCCGTCCGTCCGTCTGTCTCGTCCGTCCGTATGAACAAACAGATCTCAGAGATGGTAAGAGATAGAGGTTTGACATGTATGGGACAAATGCTTCTTATACTTGCAGGCAGATCAAGTTTATTTTTAATTTTTGCCACGTCCCCTCCCGCCCCCGCAATTTGGAAAAAACGTTATATCTCCCGCAGTTTTGCAGATAGAGGATTCAAACCTTGTAGAGGTAGTTAGTCATTAGCAATATGTGTCGATTTGCCAAAGAAATGATGAGCGGTTCTCAAGTTATGAGCAAATAAGTGATTTACCCCCGCCACCCCCCTCCCACCCTTTCACAACCAACGCCGCAGAGAAAGAGAGAGGAGAGAGAGAGAGAGAGAGAGAGAGAGAGAGAGAGAGAGAGAGAGAGAGAGAGAAACTCAAAGATAAGCGCAGCAACAGCACTGCATTCAGCTCCTCCTCTAGGTACAGAGTATAAATATAGTCGGGCTTGACCGACTTTCTCACTCTTTTGATATATTTTTTTAATATGTTTTGGTTTCGTGAACACGTTTTGAGCTATTCAGATAAAATATCAAAAGATACTTGCAAGTTGGAAACGGTATGGAACTGATAATTTGCACAACCAGCATGATTGCCACTGCTAAAAGCGAATTCTTTAGTTCTCGTTTAGTTATCGTAGTTATCGAAATATGCTCTTCCGGGGTCTTACAGCTTTACATGACGTGTTCCCAAGTTGCTTCCTTTTACAATAAATAATGACTGTATTAGAATCACTAACGACGAAATTTTAAAAAATGAACCAACTTTAAAGAAGAGATAAAAAATTAAGTCAATCTGTCTGCCTATTTACAAAAAGCCATTGAAAGTCAGTGAGCTTCCAAGGGTCGTTGTCAACAACACTAAAATTGCATTCGCTGATCAAGCATAAATGTTGGTATCCAATTTAACATAGCTCTTACGTGACTTATCATATTGCAAAAACAATTGGAAAAATATACGAAATTATAAGACAGCTGTCTATCACGCAAACATAAACGCTTGAACATAAACGATTGGTTTCATTATTTCATTAGCTGTTTACAACATTTGAGAACTGCTCAGTTTAAGATAATGAGGAGCTGTACTAGCTCTTAGATCAGACAGATCAAATTAAGGTGTTAAAAACTCCCGTTCAACTGTTGCCTGAGTTGCTGGAACAGCAAGTATAGTCAGGGCAGTTCTCGTTTTATGTCTTTTCCCAAATTTAAAAAACATTTATCGATGTATAATCTCTTTGATTATTTTTTGATGGAATCTATAACATTATTTTAAGATTTGATATCTTATATGTGTTTGTTTGTTGCTTTCATAAACTGCTCTTCTTCACAACCAGACGTTGAGTTGAATTTTGAATTTGTGATTGAAGCTTCAGCATGTCCTAATGTGTTGCGTACTTTCTTATACCCGTTACTCGTAGAGTAAAAAGGGTATGCTAAAGTAGTGCAAAATGTATGTAGGCAGAAGAAATCATTTCCGACCATATAAAGTATATATTATATATTCTTGATCAGCATCAACAGCCGAGTCGACTTAGCCTTGTCCGTCTGTCCGTACGTCCGTCCGTCCGTCTCTCTTAGAACACCTAGATCTCAGAGATGGTGAGATAGAGGTTTGACATGTATGGGACAAATGCTTTTTTTCTGCACGCAGATCAAGTTTGTTTCATATTTTGGCCACGCCCCTCCCGCCCCCGCAATTTGGAATTAACGTTATATCTCCTACAGTTTTAAAGATTCCTACCTTAGAGATAGTTAGTAATTAGCATAATAAATCGATTTGCCAAAAAAATGATAAAGATCGGATGAATGGTTCTCAAGAACCGAAGTGGAATTGAGAGCAGGCCTGTATGTTCCATTCAACTGTTTTTACGTTTTTGTTTTAGCTCTTTTTAAAGAACTTTGAATCCAAAAATATTTAAGGGTTTAGTAAGCGTTTAGTTTACACACATTCTAGCATTGTTTTTATACCCTGTTCTCAAAAAATGAGAAAAAGGATCATGAAGTTGTGGAAATGTATGTAACAGCCAGAAGGAAGCACCTCCGACCCCATAAAGTATATATTTCTGATCAGCATCAACAGCCAAATCGATTTAGCCATGTCCGTCCGTCCGTCTGTCTGTCTGTGGCGAGAGCACAATTTTGGCAGGGAGTAGGTGTGACTGCCCCCCATCGAGTTTGTTGTTCTGGAATTAATTCCCCCCTGTATGAACGCGTTGATCTCAGAGACTATAAGAGGTCCAATTTTTGCATGTATGTAGGTGTGTACTGTAACAAAAAAAGTTTGCTCCAGATTTGAAATCCTCCTCCTTCTCTAACCGATTTTACGAAAAACTGTCAGAGCTATAATTTTAAAGCTTCATCCTAGTTACTTAATTTTATTCAGTAAGGACCAATATCTGTCTATAGCAATAGTGGTAAAAGGAGTTCAAAGCTATAGGAACCACATTACTTGATGGGGGTACCGCAAAACTCTTACTGTTAATTTAAAAAATTAATAATTTTTTTGATTTTTTATTATACCCTGTACCCATTAAAAATGGGTAAAAGGGGATCTTGTAATATATTTTTTCCACATCCTTGTTCTTTGGCATGCCCGTGTGTCGGTCTGTCTGTCCGTCCGTCTGTCCGTCCGTTGTATGAACGAACGTTGCTCAGAGATGGTAAAAGATAGAGGTTTAACATGTATGGGACAAATGCTTCTTTTATTTGTACGCAGATCAAGTTTGTTTAAAATTTTTTGCCACGCCCCCTCCCGCCCCCCAATTTGGAAAAAACGTTATATCTCCCACAAATTTCAAGATAGACGATTCGTACTTTCAAAAGATAGTTAGTAATTAGCAAAATGAATCGATTTGCCGAAGAAATGATAAAAATCGGATGAACGCAGAACAAAAATGCGAACCAAGCCACCGTACAAAAGGTCACCCTAAGGAAAAGCAGAAACTGTTAAAATGTATTTCATGAGCAACGGGTTTATCGAAGTCAGTTAGAGCCGACTTTAACTTACGCTCTCGTTGTCAATTGTACAGGGTATAATGAAGTCGGGCTACTCGACTGCAACGGTCTTACTTGTTTTTCTATATGAAATAGATTTTCTTTAGGATTCCATTGAGGTGATTTGGCCATCGTCCAAATCAAAAAAATCCTGTTTTATAACTGTTATTATTTTAGAGTGGCCCGACTCCGAAATACCTAGTACAATTAAGACACACGCACACGTGAGAGCGCGCACACTGACTCATACGCTCTAGCCACCTGCAATGGGCACAGCTCTCCCATCGCTCCCCCAAGCTGAAAGAATGGTAAATATCGGATGTACCATACTCAAGCTATGACCAAAAGTCAGTAACAGTAGTGGCGCCATCTATTAATCAGCGCTGCTGCTACTGCAGGGTAGAGAGTATATTACAGTCGCGTTTGACCAACTTTCTTTCGTGTTTTATATCTGAGTTTTTGGAATGTGAAAATAAAATTGATGGAATTAATCAATTTAATTTTGTAACTGTGGTTGCAGCAAAAATATTTGCGTAAAATTGCAAAATTAAATGGGGAAAAATATAATCAAGGGAATGCCAGCGATTGCATGGGCAAAAAGTTACCAGCAGCATTTGCTTCAATTTTTCATTTTCTATTTAATTGAAGTGTAAAGGAAACTCACCTGTCCAAATGGAAGGCAGCAATCTCGGCATTGTGACGCTCATAGTCCGTGAAGTAAAAGTGATTGGGTAACGTTTGCTGGTCCCTGGGAAACCTGAGAATGGGGAATGAATAAATAGTGAGTGCAACGAAAAGGGCATTGAATAGAAACTGCGGGTGGGGAATACTTTCGACAGGATGGGGGCAGACCATTGCATTACAACGGGCCAGCTTAATTACTTACACGGCAACACGAAGCGGGACTGCAATTTAAAAAACGATTCATTTAAATTGCAAATGAACAACATTAAAAGGACACTTTGCACTTTGGCAGCTGCTGTTGCCGTTTGGGCTGTGGGCTGTGGGCAGCCACCAGCCCGCCGCCCACTGACCAAGGCAGCGCGTTTTAAATCTCATTAAAAAAAAGCTGAATAAATGATTTAAATTCTGCATTGCACTTCGAGTGCGAGTATTCATTGACAAGCCGCAGAAAAGTCAGGAGAGTTTTTATTTACTCAGCGCAGCGTAAAGTGTTGCAGCAATTATGGCCAGCTTCGTCCTGCCAAAAAATACTCGTGTACTTACCGCATGGGCTTCATTAAGGCCTTGATATCGTTCGGGTATTCAATGATCAATTTCAGCTGGGTACCGCCCTCTTTTTGCACTGCAGGAGGAAGAAAAGGGAGAGAGAGAGAGAGAGAGAGTTGAGCATGAAATGTTGGCACTCGAAAATAATTGAAGCAAAAACTTTTTTGCACTTGGTTGGACAGGGCGATTTATGCAATCATTGAAATGGCTGCCAACCAAAAGTCCATGAGCAAATTACACTTGACTAAATAGCAATTAAATTGCACGCACACATGTTGCAGTGCATTGAAAAAGCCTCAAAAACAACAACACACTTGTACAATTTACATACATATCCCTGTGCAGTCAAACAGATGGAGCATATTTCTGTTTTGGTCATAAATGAAATGCAAAGCAAATCTTACTGGACCCACACACACACACACATTAAGCCACACGAGAGGATAGCAGCCACAATAGCAGAAGCATGCAACAAATTGGAAAAATGTAAGTTATCCAGAGATGCCACTTTACCCTTTGAAATGTGTGAAACCGAAAATACTTAAATCATTATTCAGAAATTTACACAAAACAACAAATTTAGACTTTTTTCAGTTTGCTGAAGGGGTGGTGGTGATTGTAGCCGAATACGAATCTATTTTCAAGACTAGATTTTTGGTGGTCTGAGCTTTAAGTTGCTTCAAATGCCCATTTTGTTTCTTTTTTGCACTTTTGCTGTGGCTTCCATCGGTATTTGCATTTTTGTATCGCAGAAGATAAGAATGCGATTCTTCCAGAAGGTGTCGCTTGACTCCGGCAATATGGCTTATTTATCGCATTCTCATCTCCCTTCGGGAAGAAATGTGCTACTCTACGACACTTTTTGAAGGAGAGAAAGCGTTTCTTCTAGGAGATACGAAAACGTCTCTTCTCAGGGATAAGAAAGCGATTCACAAAAAAATAAATAAAATTTGTGCGCGTTGCTACAACCCCTGCTATGCCTCTACTTGCTTGCCTGTTCCGATAAACAACGAATTAAACAAACTTATATTTGCATATTACATGAAAGACTTTTACTTACTCATAGGGGACTCGAACTCGCTTCCCCTTGGACTGAAAACACGATGGGACGACTGCGCCACGCTGTGCGTCTAAGACGAGGCAACTAAAGGGTTACTTGTATTGAATCTATTTGAAAACATTCACCCCTAAATGCTTGCTTGTAGTTCTCAAGTTTTTATTTATCACTCTGCCCATAAATTAGAAATGCGATAACTTATGTGTTTTGTTTTTGTAAATAGCCAAACTATCATCAGACTCTCATCTCAAACTATCGCCAAACTCATTTTTTGACGATGAAGATAAAAAACCCGACAAAATGTTTGCATGCATGCATGTTCAACATGTCAAATAAACCACACCGATTTTTAAGACAGTTCAATTTTTACATTCATTAAGCTTCACATTCCAAAATTAGAAAGGTGGCTAACCAACAACTTTATTCGTCATTTTAGTATAGGAACAAATTCATCACAATATTCATTTTCAACTAAATTATTTATCACAATTCAAACATTAACATATCTCTGGATTATGTTAGTCCCTGCCAGTCAAGTGGATGCTGAAATATACCTCTCCCGCACGACCACATAGTGAATTTCGACTGTGCATTTCAGAGCAGCATTTGCACTTTTCAATTATAATTCAATTTAAATTGGCTTTCCCGTCTTTTTTCCCCACCCCCTCTTCACCTGCTTACCACTTTTCCACCCTCCTTTCCATTTTCCACCGCTCTACACTCTTTGCCCACCCCCTCTTTTTCTAACACATGTAGCAGCTGTCATCTGTCTCAAAGAGCCTTGGCATATTTGTAATACACACGTACCCAATTTGTGTAAGTGTGATCCCACTCATGGTCACTCACTCTCGCGCTCTTAGCAAAACAGCTTAGTCCAAAATATTATCTGAGCGCCACAGTTACGTTATTAATCCACATCAGAGTCCGGCACGTTTCAATTTTCTGTGTATACAAGCAGTGACGTCTATCCTCTGTAACCGACGCGTTCTCGCTTGTCCACCACATCAATTTCTGAGCACTACTACCGTTATGTGCCCCATACAAACTTTTCTTTTACGTTTTTACGGTGAAATTTCGCTGTGAAATTTTCCAACGTTTCTTTCTTAGTGCGCTCCTGCATAACTAAACGAGGGTCTATGCAAAAGCTTAGATCTGTAGGATAAGCAGTTTTGGCTGTGGGTGGATAATATGTGAGTCAGTCTGGCCTACAGATTTATAAGTATAGATAACACAGTTCAACAAATATTGGGAAATCGCGGGCCTGGAATTGAGTTTGATACCGTTCGACGAAGGCTTTCAAGCTGATCCGATCCGGCCGGTTCCGACAAATGTGCAGCATATTTATACCAAAAGACTTCGTGCAAAGTTTGGTTAAGATAGCTTTAAAACTGACGGAGGAGATAGCATAGAAACAGACGGACATGGCTTTATCAACTCAGCTCGTCATGCTGATCAAGAATATATATACTTTATGTGGTCGGAAATGCTTCCTTCTGTGCTTTACATCCGAACAATTTCATTATACCCTCTCCAAGGGTATAAAAATGGGGTGAGAGTGCTTAAACTCAATGGAGTCTTGTGTCAGAGATAGACCATTAAGCAATTATTAATTTGGAAAATCTGCCGTATGCTAATCTCGGAAGACAATGTGCCCTGTGTTGTATTGACGAATGATTAAATTCGCTGGGGCTAAAATTGTTTGTGGTAAACTTGTATTGTGTTACAATTGCAATGTGTTGAAATTCCTAGTGTTGAACTTGTGTTGTGTGAACTGACGCGAGTTGAATTGACCAGTGTTGAATTTTTTTTGTGTTTAATAGACATGGAACCAATACAGCTGCCGCAGGAAGAACGAAAGAAAATGTAAGATTCTAGAGAGAAAAACCCTTTTGTTCTCTAAACTTTTCCAGTATTTCACCACCAAAAAAAAGCGAGTATTTCGCAATTATCGCAGTATCAAAAGGACTCATGGTATAAGACAAGAAGAAAAGGAAAAAACCAGAGCAAACCCCACACCCATAATGGTGGCGCGCCCCAAACTCAGCACAAGCCCTTCACCGGCCCACTGGCCCCCGGGGGCGGTTACGATCCCGCCCGGAACATCTAATAAAAATGGCGTAAGTGTCATAATCATTACAAAAAATAATTAACTTCGGCTCGACCGAAGTTTATACTCTTGGAGCATGATCTATTTCTGCCAGTTTTTATATGGCAACATACGATATATTCATCAGATTTTGATCAAACTCTCTCCCACTGTGTTGAGACAGATAATATTTATAACTGAAACGTACAAACACGCTACCATTGAAAACAAAAAAGTTTTTCTCTCACTAAAAACTATTTTTTCGACCGATCGGCCTTGGCGCAGCAATATATAGTCATGCGATTTGGATGAGACTGATCAGCACTATGCGTTCGCATATCATATAGATCATAACAACGTCATATTTGGGAGATAGCAGGAAAGCAAAAAAGTTTTTCATACTAGAAACTTTTTTCAGATTCTATCTTTGGGCAAACATAGATTTGGATAAAACTTGCAAAATTATGTGAAAGCATAAAAATTATAAATATGAGGTTTGCGCGAAGAAGTTCACGAACTTCTTCAACCTGATCGTTCCTTTGGCAGCGATATGCTATAGCCGTCCGATCCGGCCAGTTCTGACAAGTGCAGCGTATGAGTACCAAAGACTGTGCAAAGTTTGGTTAAGATAGCTTAAAACAGACGATAGGACAGACGGACAGATACACATAATCAACTCGGTTCGTGGATCAAGAATATATATCTTTATGGTCCGGAGATGCTTCTTCATGCGTTGCTAAACATCCGGACATCGCATACCCTCCAAGGGTATAAAACAGGTCTGGGAACTTTCGAAAATAGAAAAAGTGTTAAAGGTGTTGAAGTACTTAAATAACTCCCTAAGCCCTCGTTTATACAATGTATAAAGTAACTGTTTTCTCCTACTGTTTGGTACTGTTTAGTCATTTTTTGGTCACTGTTTAGAATGTTTCGAACCGTTTAGTCACCGTTTAGTCACTGTTTTGTAAACAAATCGTTTTGGTCACCGTTTGGTACATGTTTTGGTTGTTTATCGCCGTATAGTCACGCTTTTTCAACAATGTTTGTTCACTGTTTAGTCACTGTTCAGTCAGTGTTT